>JALIZH010012429.1:0-54439 GCA_030522465.1 Rhipicephalus appendiculatus | reverse complement strand
GACAGCCACAGTACAAATGGGCATATGAGGTCATAATTATAACATACGTGCGTTATACCTATAATTTCCAGTAGGGATTAGGTGAGAGACAGAAGGATTCGCATTAATTATTTAGTGCAACATAAACAAGTTCAAAATAATAAAATGAATTGTTATTGCAAAAAGAAAAAAAAAGGAAAACATGATTCTATGAACCTGAAACTTCAGAGGCTTCGTATACAATTCAAAGGTATGAGAGTTTCAGTAAAAAATTCGGCAGATTCCACGTACCTTCGGAATCGATGTTATGCGAAGCATGCGGAGGGAAGGTGACTGTGTTGTAATGTTTTATTGAGCGAAACGTTACGAAATTACGCTAAAGATATGTACAAATGTTGTACGCACAGATATATGTTCCACAGTCGCATATGTTTTGCATAACAAGTTGTTTACAGTTGCGTAACGATGCCAACAGCAACATGGGCAGTAGCAACACCAGAAGAGGTAAACTCATATGTAGCGCTTGTGCTCGCCAGGATGGTAGCCGTGGACACTGCAACATATATCAACTTGAGTGGATGGCGCTTTACTATAATTGATCTTAACCCGGCGTGACGGCTGTATCATCAGAGTACATATGTACTGTTTATAAAATTGAATAGCCAGCACTGCAACGACAATTGACGTTTCACGAACATTAGGGTCTATTCGAAAAGCAGTTCCGAGACCTGGCGTGGCTCAGTGGTAGAATGCTTGATTGCCACGCAGAATGCTTGGGTTCGATTCCTGTTGGGACCCTGACATTTATTATTTGCATTCGTCCGGTCGACGCTGCTGATGACGTCAGCTTTATAACGCTCTGGCGTTAAAAGTACCAATGTTTGTCTCGCCGTTCCTGGGTAGTCTTAAACTGTCAATCACCTGTGGCACATACCGGCATACCTGTGGCACATACCCGCCCCGTGGTATGTGCCACAGGGTTTGCCCGAAAGAGTTTGACGACGTACGCGATGGGATTGTCATTATTCATGTCACGACCAGTGAGTCATATTTGTCAAACCATCTTATTCTCACATACTAATTTTGGTCTACCCCAAGTTAAAGGGGTAATCACGAGATCACCCAGACGTAGGCGGCTAGATAGATAGATAGATACGCAGATAGAAACGCTGAAAGTGCCTGCAGTACGCAAAGAAATGCTTCGCATTTAATAAGCCTTGGCATAAAGATGATTAAACTGGGGTAAAATGCAATAATAACAAGGTCGCTTGCTTGCTGGGTAGTTGGTTCGTTTTACCACACGTAACAGCGCACAAACCTGGAAAGTGAACCCACAGACTGTAAAGAGTGCTTTTTACGCTCTGTCTCTGTTGTCCTTTCCAGTTTTCGCGCGCAGTTACATGTGTCGAAATGACGAGGAAGGCTAAATTTTGCACAACCGTGACATATGTACGCCTTAACAAGGATTTCTAAGCGAGGACTGCAACAAGCCGCAAAATACTGACACAACGTGCGCTGTCCAGCAGTATTAAATTCGGCAAACCCGATTAGAATGAATGGTAAATTGAAAAATGGTGCTTGTTTGCTATAGGCAACGTTTCATTGCCTTGGCTTAAAGTCCTTCATTGGAATTCACTTTATAATATGTTCTCAGACTATTACAGCATTCCTTTTAGCCATTAAATGCGATGGTGACCACAATAAACGCCGTTTGTAAATTGTCAAGAAAAAAGTCCCAAATCATCATTAGGCATATTCTTAAGAAACCACGACAGCGCTTCTTTTCGCTGGTTTGTACGAGGGGACTGCTGCAAAGTGGTGTTACCGAGCTGTGTTACAATGAATGAGGCTATGCGGGAGGCTGGATTGCGCAATGGAGCGTTCGTTTCGTAGAGGATAATTCTTTGTTTTTGCTGCTTGCGACCGCAGGAACATGAGACACTAATTATTTTTGCTTGAACGTCCAACTGCACGTACCGCCGCGTTCCAACAGCTCCATCGACATGTCATACAAGCACGTCAATATTTCACGCAGTCATGTACAGATGTCAAGTGCATAAAACTTGCTGGCAGCTTAGGTTCCCTGTGTCCACTTTTTCCACCTCTCCTGGAATTTGATCCCTTTGGTACAAATGATAGATGTTTCCAATCGCGCTCGTCCCCCGATTTTTCCTCGTCAAGGAGGCGCTTTACCAGCGACTCTTCGGCAGATGCCCAGATCAGACTCGGTGCAATTATGCGCCTGCACCCTGCTGTAACACTCGCTCCCCAGAAGCTGAAGGCCAATTTATGCGGCCGAGAAATGCACACTCTCTTGGACTCGGGACTTCCCATGTTTCTGCGGGGGTTTTCTTGACCACATGCATGTCAACAATCGCATGTAACTGTGGCCGTTGATCCGTTCCGAAGGGAGAGGTCACCTGTTTTACGGCGCGCAAGCATTTCTGCCAACCTAGCCAAGTAATACTGTGGCTAGGTTGTAATAAAGGTGGTTTCAATATTATGCATAAAATAATTGAACATTTAACTTGTGGTCATTTCTTTGCCGTTGTGGTCAGGCAATGCACGACGCAATCATCCAGAGATCGTTTCCAAAGATTTGCGGGGACTCATACGACAAGAATACTCAGTGCGTGCCCGCACCAGACGCATCATGCAGGCTATACGGGAAACTCAAACAGCAAAAGATTAGTGCGATGTCCCGCAGCCATTGCAACGTAGTAGGAAGGAAAAAGGCACAAAGAAAGCATGAATTATTAAGCAGACGCATCGTGTGCAGCAGCTATTGCGGCTAGACATCTTGCCCGCAATGCAGGCAGCTGCATGGCGCTGCCCGTTTGGAAAAACTGCCGACTCATTTCCGCTAACGCAGGACGCCCGATGTCTGGCAGACAACGCTCCACCTTCGGTGTTGAAGCAAGCTCGCCCGCAGAGTGCTGCCATCTTCTGGCACTGCAAAACAAATGCTCCAAATAGTTTAACGGCCTCCAAGACGAGGCGCACCGGCTTCTTTAATCTCAGAGGCCATACTTCAGTGGTTCGCGTTGTAGGCTAATGTTTGTTTTTGTTATTTATGAGACTGTGGTTTTCGCCCGACGGAAACGAGGTTAAATGACGCTGGGTATGCGTCATAAAATGCTGCAGGTTCCACTACACTTAGAGACCATTTATTTGAAAGCGGGAACGTATTCTACGCGAGTATGATTCAAGCAAATCTGCCTGAAGAGTGATGCCGTCTTTTTTGTCAATGTGGTACACGCGCTCTCGATTGGTTATTGCCTTCTAAAGGGATGCAAGTGGCTTGGTGAAACACGCTTTTTCACGTGTTTCATCATCATCGTCTTTCCCACAGCGGCACATACAAACCTGCCAGCAACGATACCGCGTAATACATGCTATTATGCTCGTGGCATTGCTCTCCCCCAGGAGAGCATAGTGCCGATGCGGTAGCGTGATTACAATGAACATAATAGCTTGTATTGCTCGGTAATATAATAAGCACCCGTTTGTTCCATTTGCAACCAAGATATGAGCAAGGTGACAGAGGAGTGCTACCTTCTTTTGTGAGATTAGATTAATGTTCATCAAATTCTCATGGCTTCCAAGACAAATGTAGTTCGGGTGTCTCATTTTAAATCCTGCCCGTTATAGCATTTGCCTTGTAGTCTTATGTTAGTGTTTTATTTCAAGCTGAGATTCTGTGAATATAATCGATCTTATAACAGAAGCGCATTAATTAGGACTTTTCGTCAATTCTAGCTTGTCGATCGTTAGATGAGACATGGTACTTCAAGTAGATTTACCACGCAGGAAGCACAACTGCATACTATGATTACGAATCGCGGGTAATGGGTTGTTTGGAATAGATAAACTGATTAATTATGTGTCATAGCTTTACTTAAGAGGGTTCCATGGAATGGGACGGCCAAGAAGAGATGAAAAGCCGACGCATTTTTTCGCTGACTACAAACGACGCAGACGCCGACTACAGAATTTTGGCGACAAGAGCTACTTGACGCTATCTCGTAAAAAAATATCAGATACAAATGAGGCTTCCAGCCGATAGCTAACGCAGACATTCTGCGTGGCAGTCGACCATTTGGCGCGCTTGAAACCACTTTGGGTTCTATACACTCGACAGGTCGGGAATGTAGTCCCGTTAACGAATGTTTTATCGTATGACAAAAGCGTATAATGGTGCCAAGCGCCACACCATGTGAATTGCAACTCGACATGGTTGGACAAACTTTAGTAAGTGTACTGAGAGACGCGACTAGCGCGCAGCTGGCTCCTCCCACATGAGTGGTTAAAATTTGAGCACCCCTCACGATGGGTCGAGATATTACTCATGATGATCTTAGTGACCAGCCACACCATCAACAAAATGTGCAGCCGCTGATGTGAACTCTCATGCTGCGATGATGATGACGAAGATTAACATGAGACCAGATGGCTTCGGCCTTTGGGTCGTTATGGGGAAACGAATCAGCGATTGTCAGATTTCATGTTTTCAGAGCGAAGTGGTTCTATCTCGGCGTAAAATGCCGTGACCCAAAATTTTAAGAATCGTGAACCAGCACGGGCTCTCCACCTCCTCTTCTTAATTTTCTGCTTCTCTACCACATAACGTGTGTCGATTGCGCCGGCGTGGCCTGCAATAACCGTGATGGATGAGAGGTTGAGTGTACAAAGAGAAAGACAGAAAGAAAGAAAGAAAAAGTCACAGAGGATGAAATATATAAAGAAAGAGACAGAAGTTCTTGTATAAAAAGTTCTTCGCGGGGTGGGATTCGAACCCGCGTAACCTCGATCCGAAAGAAAGCGTCATAACCACTTGGGTATCCAGGCGTGTTAGTACAGCATAGCATAGCCTTGTGTAGTGTAGACGTAGCAAGAGAGTGGGAAAAAGAAGTGAGCGTCAGGAGGAGACATGTGATGGTGAGGAGGAAAAAAAGATGAAATATGATCAAAATTCTAATATTGGTCATATTTAGATAAGTCTGCTTCAGTTAAAAGAGCAGAAAGTGTGAACGAAAATGGTATATGTATTAGCTGAATGTTTCTTTTAGTTAGTGACAAAACGGTGAAAATCGCCCAAAATGCATGGGACGTACATGGCTTACCCGGTGCCCTCAATGCGTATTAAGGGCACAAGAACAATAAGCTAATATGAGAGATAAGCATAAGATTAGTTCGTGAATACGGGCGTTAATGTACTTTCGGACATGAAATTAGTGTAAAGCGTTGAAACTTCGAAGAGTGTAAAAAGCTGAAACGTCGAAGACTCCGAAACTTCAGACGTTGTCATAAATTTGCTCGCTGGGACTTCTCGCAGCCCCGTGAAAGCGTCCGAATTTTCAAGCATGTCCAGAAAATCGGCAGCTTTCTTATCCTTATCACTGATGTCTGTTGGCGCATCCAATTCGATACAGTCTTCAAGATGCCTGCTCTCCATCTACTTTGCGTTTTTTCCGTGCAACCCGTTCATAACAACCATCGGTTATAACAATGAACGTTTCATGACACTTCAAAATTGTTAGAAGTGGGTTCGACTGCAGTTTAGCGTTATTCGAAATTAGGGCTTGCAAAGCGATACAATGGAACTTGACTGTGGCCGCGGCGGTTGAACTTACGATAGAGCCGAAAATGCGAGCGACTCGTCTGCAAAGGCTTAGGTGCTCGTTGCTGAAACACAGATAGGTATCCTTTCCAGATTTCTCCATTACTGCGTGTGTCATGACTGTCTCGTGGATTTGGTACGTAAGACCCAAGCAAGTATTATTATTTGCAAGGTGGAAGAATATTAGACGGTATATATAGACAGTTAAAGTTTTTAATACAGTACTGACCATGAAGTACAGAAACCAGAATAGCATCGCTAGAATGTATAGATTTACAACTTCGTGTGGCGAGATTCTTATGCAATTTGTAACCATGAAATGCGACGATGATCAATGCTCAATGGCTGTTGATAAAATGTCACGAAAATACTCGGGAAAAGAAACTTTAGTTTCGCTATTGTACACCCGGTAATGCATCAGTTGTACTACTTCGGTTACCTATTTACTGGTATGGGAAGCTAAAGGAAGAAACAATAATTTACGTGGTCATTTCTAGGGAACCGCGTAAGCGTAAAAAAAAATTACCTAGAGTTCAACCACACTCACGGCATCACGCCTGCTTTATGGAAAATGTAGCCAGCTAAAAAAAAAATTGAGTGCGCGGTCCCCTGGCCCGTACGACGCCGTAGGAAAGAGCACAAAGAAAATAATATTGAGCGGAAGCATCGTGCGTAGCTGTTATCGCGGCCAGACATCTTGCCCGGAGTGCAGCCGACTGTATGGCGGCGCGTACTTGAAAAACTGTCAATTCATTGCCAGTCAAACAAGCAACCCATCCTCTTGCAGATAACGCTCTCCATTTGGCGTTAACGCAAGCTTGCCTGAGGAGTGCTGCCATCTTTTGTGATTCTGAAACAAAAGTTCCGAATCGGTCACGGCCTCCAAGACAAGGCGCACCGTACTAGTTTAATCTCTAAGGCCATGCCTCGGCGCATTGCGTTGTGAGGTTGCTTTGTCATACACGATAGAGTTCGTCCTTCACGATGAAAAATTATAGGCCGCATATTTGAAAGCGGAACGTACGATACGCGCGGGGGGGAAATTTGATCACGGTTGCCTAAAGTGTGCTGTCCTTTGTCATTGTAGAGCGTATGTTGTCAATTGGCTAAGGTCTCCAAGACAAATGCCCACGGTTTGTCTGATCTCGAACACCACGCAATACTGGTTTGATTCAAAGTCTGGTGGTCTGATTTACCTACTGCAGCGTCGCTTTCGCAGCGCTGATGTAATTACTGTTGTGTTTATGACAAAGTGCAGAATCTGCCACGCATTTTCGAAGGCGCTCGCTTGAAGACGAAACGTAATATACGCGCCCTTTTATTTTATCTGCTACCAAGATTAAGACAGGCTGCCTGATGAGTACTGCCTCGCTTTTGTGGCTTTTCATCAATAGTTCTCAATCGTTCATACCATGAAGGAAAGATAGAAGCGTTTTTTTTTTGTTTTTGTTTTTTAATCTCGAAGGCCTCCTGTGATTACATCAGACTATAGTGATACTGGTAACGTATAAAGATTGTTACACCAGACATATGGGCGCTGCCACCTTGGTTTGTTAAATGAATGTTTTCTTGGTTTTGTACCTCGTGACGTTAACTGATTAGTCAGGAAACGTGGAATGCACCAAGCCAACCGTTTTCATGTGTATACATTCCCCTTAGGAATGTTCGTTCAATTGTTGAAGATAAAAAACAGCAAGGTGAACATTCCTTTATGGTGGTACCGAAATCCATCAATATAATATGGTGCTTTATTTTTATAAAAGAGCCAAATATATAAACCGACTGTGGGCTAAATTTCACAGCAGCGGGAAGCGTGACTTCAGCTTTTAAATCATTTGTAACAAAATGGAGAGACTCTTTATTATAAGGTGGACTCAAAAGAGGGGTCTGGTATCACAAGCAACGCAAATCGTGCGCCTGTTTGAATCAAACTGGGTCAGATTCATCCAGCAAGGGTGTTAGCAGGGTCTGGGTAGCATTGACAATTCCTACTGTAGTTGCCGGTGTACATTCTGTGTAGTAGTGTACCATGCGGATAGGTGCCCACCTGTAGTCTTCTCCAGGTCACCGCTTGTTCTCTACTCAGCCTTTTATGAGCAGGTGGATAGTAGCGTCGTTGCTTCCGGTAGTGCGCGAGTATGTCGGAGTATTTTCTCGGTATTGGCTCCTCTAAGTTTCGGGAGTCCGAGTATCCCTGCGGAATAGCCCGGTGTGTATGCTCCCGGGCTGCGGCATGCGCCGCTCGGTTCCCCGCTAGAGATTCGTGCCCCGGTGTCCAGAGGATACTTGCGTCTTCGAAGTTGCCCTTTAGGAGGATTTCAAGGGCTGATTTGCCAATTGATCCCTATTGAAATCTTCGACACGCTTCTTGTGAGTCCGTCACGATCGTAATTGACGAAGAACTCGTACTGATCGCTAACGCAATGCCCAGTTCCTCTGCGGTGGTTGCATCATTGGCATATGTCGAAGCGGCAGTGAGCTCTCTACCCTCTTCATCCACCACGCAGGCTACATATTTGTTTCGCCCTGGGTATTTAGCGGCATCTGTGTAACGTATGCTCTCAGTGTTGCTATAGCTCGCGAGCCTCTGCTGTAACAATTGTACTCGTGCATGTCTTCTTCCTTTGTCATGTTCCGGGTACATGTTCCTTGGTATTTGAAACACGTATATTTTATCTTTGATTTCATGGGGAATAGGCTGGGGCAGGTGGGCTTCTTTTTCGACTGCATAGCCAAGATTCCTTAAAAGTGCTTGTCCCGTTTTTGTAAGTTTCAATCTTTCTAGTTGGTTCACCTTTTGGGCTTCAATTAACTCTTCCCAGGTATTATGAACCCCCATCTTTAGGAGCTGTGTCGTGGATGTGGTGGGTGAAAGTCCTATGGCAATTTTGTGGGCTTTGCGGATGAGGATGTTCACCTTGTTACGCTGGCCGTTCTTCATTTCCACGTATGGGGTCCCGTAGGTTATGGTGCTTGTGAGTATCGCTTGAATCATAGTTATGCAGTCCTCCTCTTTCAGTCCATGGCGTTTGCTTGCAACCCGCTTGATAAGATGCGTTATTTGCTGAACTGTTCGTTGTAGCTTTTCTAGCTCCGCTCCACCGGTTCCATCTTTTTGAATAAGAAGGCCCAGGATGCGTAGTGTTGAGACTTTGGGAATACTGATTTCCCCAAGCGTAACTTCAGGATCCGGTATTTCCCGCGGCTGGCGGCCTCGCGTCCGTTTCCGTAAAATCAGGAGTTCTGATTTTTCTGGTGCGCACGAGAGACCACATGTTGCAAGGTATTGTTCAGTGATTTGCACCGCTTCTTGCAGCTGATAGTGTTGGGTTCCGGTAGATCCCCCCTGTGGTCCAGATCGTGAGGTCATGTTCCACATGGTATAGGGCTGTCGAAACAACCCGAGTATCCCACACACGGATGAACAGAGCGGACAAAAAAATCCCGAAGACCAGTGGGAGGCGTTGTTGACGTCTGTAAACCCTGAGGACCAGCTGCGGCTGGTGGAAAGGGCTCGGGCGTCTGCTGCTAGCCACGGCTACCTGGAATGAGGAAGTCACCCACCTATGGGCGAAGAGAACGCGCGCCTGGTCGCATAATAAAGTTTATTTCTCTCTCTCTCATCCAACAACAGCTGAGTCAACAATCGTGAACAAAACAATCATTATGACCGCATCCAATCTGTTTCCTTTGTGCCCTAGTTGCTTTGCTAGCATGCTGTCTTTTCGGATTTAGTTTTTCTTGGTCAAGTTAATGCTCACTGAACGATATCATGTTTAAGGGTGAAACTCGATTATGAAGAGCAAGAGGCCCACTTTCTGACATCTTTCTGCCTGCTTGTGTTTCTTTTCAAACATTTCCTCCTTTCTCTTCAAGACGGTACATTTGAAATGTGATGAATTCACGAAATAGTCTTTTAATTTTCCGAAACAGTGTTCCCAACCTAGTATGCTAGGGGGCCCCATAAGGTAAGACAGTCCCTCATTCCAGGAATATAAGTGAAATAAAGGTATTGGCCACCAACATATTCCTAGTCGAAGAAGTCATCCGAAACGGCGTGGCATAAAATGAGCTAAAAATATGCATAAGAAAAGCATTTATAGCAGGCTTCCAACAGATGCTAATAACAAGAAAGCGCTTCTTACAGGCCGGAATCGTGCGCCTTTTGACTGGAAGGAGCCTTTGCGCTAGAACTTAGTTATCATCATTATACCCATGCACCGATGGAGGCACAAAGACGGTGTTGATCTTGTCGCACAAAATTAATATAGCGTACATTAGCTGCGATTAAGATTTATTTTACGAGCTAATTCAAGTCTAAATGTTCCAATGTATAAGAGAGCCGAATTCAGATTTTACTTCCGGATACCGACGGTATTAGGCTATATATATTTTAGTTGCATTATATATTTGAGGTATTTGTGACACGATCACACTGGAAAAAGCCGGCAGATCCCACGCACTGTGGGAATCGATGTAACGCGAAGCAGCCAGGAAGGAGCAAATCATGCTTTACATAATTTGCATGTCATGTTTTACATGTTAGGACCTGTTATTTATGTTCGTGATACAGTCATGTCACTCAATACCAAATTTGGTGTATCTCAAGCTAACGAAACGGCCGCGAGCACGCCATGAGCGTGGCATGCAAGTCATGACGCACATGACAAGTCATGATTTCCATATTACCACTTGTCATTTATGTTCTTCATACAGTCACGTGACTCAATACCAAGTTTGGTGTATATCAAGCTAACGAAACGGCCGCGAGCACGCCATGAGCGTGGCATGCAAGTCATGTCCCTCATGACATGTCATGATTTCCATATTGCTACTTGTCATTTATGTTCGTCATACAGTGACGTCACTCAATCCCAAATTTGGTGTATATCAAGCTAACGAAATGGCCGCGAGCGCGCCATGAGCGTGGCATGCAAGTCATGTCGCTCATGACACGTCATGATTTCCATACTGCCACTTGTCATTTATGTTCCTCATACAGTCATGTCACTAAATACCAAATTCGGTGTATCTCAAGCTAACGAAACGGCCGCGAGCACGCCATGAGCGTGGCATGCAAGTCATGTGCCTCATGACATGTCATGATTTCCATATTGCCACTTGTCATTTATGTTCGTCATACAGTGACGTCATTCAATCCCAAATTTGGTGAATATAAAGCTAACGAAATGGCCGCGAGCGTGCCATGAGCGTGGCATGCAAGTCATGTCGCTCATGACCAGTCATGATTTCCATATTGCCACTTGTCATTTATGTTCCTCATACAGTCATGTCACTCAATACCAAATTTGGTGTATCTCAAGCTAACGAAACGGCCGCGAGCACGCCATGAGCGTGGCATGCAAGTCATGTCCCTCATGACAAGTCATGATTTCCATATTACCACTTGTCATTTATGTTCGTCATACAGTCATGTCACTCAATACCAAATTTGGTGTATCTCAAGCTAACGAAACGGCCGCGAGCACGCCATGAGCGTGGCATGCAAGTCATGACGCACATGAAAAGTCATGATTTCCATATTACCACTTGTCATTTATGTTCGTCATACAGTCATGTCACTCAATACCAAATTTGGTGTATCTCAAGCTAACGAAACGGCCGCGAGTGCGCCATGAGCGTGGCATGCAAGTCATGTCGCTCATGACATGTCATGATTTCCATATTGCCACTTGTCATTTATGTTCCTCATACAGTCATGTCACTCAATACCAAATTTGGTGTATCTCAAGCTAACGAAACGGCCGCGAGCTCGCCATGAGCGTGGCATGTAAATCAAATCATGTTGTTCATGACATGCACGTCCTTATTTGCATATTACCATCTGCCATTTATGTTCGTCATACAGTCACGTCACTCAATCCCAAATTTGGTGTACATCAAGCTAACGAAACGGCCGCGAACGCCCCATGAGCGTGGCATGTAAATCATACTTTTCATGACAATTTAGTCATGATTTTCATGATATGACCAGCCATTTACGTTCGTCATACGGTCATGTTATGCCATACCAAATTTGGTATCAATCCCATTAACGATACGGCCAGGAGAGCACAAAGTCGTAGGCGGCTAGATAGATAGATAGATAGATAGTCAGATACGCTCAAACTCGCCGAAGTTCGCTAAGAAATGCTTCGCATTTAAAAATTTGGGAGTACGTCCGATCTTATTGTCAACAGAAAAAAAAACAGCGTTTCTCTCAGTGTCAGTTAAAGTGCATTTGGCTCTTTAAAAAGCCACAATCGTCTACACGCGCGCGCGCACACACACACACACAAACACACGCACACACATACTCACACACAAGCGAACACGCGGACGCATGCACGCACGCACGCGCGCGACCACACACAAACGCACGTACTCACGAAGGAACGCACACGCGCACACGCACGTGCGGCCGCGCGATCACACAAACGCACACACACACACACACACACACACACACACACACACACACACACACACACACACACACACACACACACACACACACACACACACACACACACACACACACTGACTCGACGTGTTACATCGGCTACGCCGACGGCGACTTTGAAAGAACGAAACAGCAGATATAAGGAAACAAATATTTAGCGAAAGCTTTACACGCAGTTCTTATCATGGCCAGGCACCTCACCCGGCAATACGCGATCTACATGGAGCAGCATTCTTATAAAATTGCCGATTCATCCTCAGGGCATAGAGAGAGAGAATAAAACATTTATTTGATGTTCTTCGCGAGAAAATCGGTGAGTGGGATCCTTAGTCCGGGATCCAGTGGCGTACCAACTCGATCGCGAGTGCGGGGGCCAAGACTTCCTCACTCGGTTGGATATATATATATATATATATATATATATATATATATATATATATATATATATATATATATACGAGTCTGCGCCGCCACGTGTGGCGGCGCAGACTCGTCCTGGCCACCGCGGCGACAGCTTTGGGTGGCCTTCCGCACCACGAGGACCGGTAAACACGAGATCATAAGCAGATGTGGACGCTCAACGACCCTCGACTGTGGACAATTTTTCTTAATTTGTCGTGTTGTGTTGTGTCGAGGGGGGTTCTTCCTTTTTTTTTTTGTCCCCTCTTTCCCATTTCCTCTTAGATGTTGTCGAAGGCGAGTGGACGCCGCTAGAGACGATAGTCTAACTGAACCCCCTGACGAAGGGAGGTCCCCTCCAGATACTGTTGAGAACTAAATAAATATTTTATCCTTGTTGACAACGCCTCCGTTGTGTTACAACCCATTGCTGAACCAAGACAACTGGCCCATCGAACTTTTCTCATTGATATATATTTACATTACAATTACTTCTAATAGCTTCCCCTATACCTTCCTTGGCATCTTTGTCTGTTAGTTCTCATTAATACTGTGTTTAACAAAGCAAACGAGCCCTTAAGTTTACAATTCTTTCCTATATATACATATATATATATATATATATATATATATATATATATATATATATATAGAGAGAGAGAGAGAGAGAGAGAGAGAGAGACGAGAGAACTTCATTTGCACTCAATTTGATGTGATTTTTCATAAACAGAGATAGAATATGGTAACCCGAGTTTAATAACATTATACAAAAAAGTACAGTCAGTTTTACGTAGCATACACTGGGACAACCATAGGTACATGTGTTATGCATGCAACAGTATTAAAAGCAACACTTTTTATACATTGCCCACACAAGTTTATGCATGAATACAATATGTCGATGGCGGCGTCCCCAGTAGCATAGATTAATTTCATTCAATGAAAGTTTGTTAACGCCTTGGAGCTGCTCACGAATGTTCTCGTTTTTTTTTAATGTAGGTAACAGTGACTGCACTTTCTCTTTTCCGTAATTAGTACTGCACTTTCTTGCACATGTTCTGGTTTTCGTACGTTATATTTTGTCTTGTTTGCTCCTAGTTATAATATTTTTAGCGCATTGTTAGCATTACTATTATTACATTATAATTATTTTTATCTTCTGAACCACAAGTTTTTTATTAAGTAAGAATTTGTAGTATCAGGGCCGTAGCACATTTTTTATCCTCATCGTATTTGCATTTGCCACATTTGCATTTGCATTCGCCACAGCAGAAGCCTGTGCAAACGATGTAAGCACAAATTTTCTTTGAAAAAATGTGGCTAATTATAACTTTACACTACCCCGCATTGTTTTCATGCGCATTAGTCGTTAGCAGTTTATTATTGGTCGAAATTTTCCTGGTCATGCACACAGCACCTGCTCGTAACGCGATGCATATCACCCCAATATGATCCATCGCGTAATGACCTGTTTAATCAAGCGCAGCACCGTGTCGGACCGAGGAAGAAGAACCGCCTCCTTCCACGAGCAAGCCCGTGCTCACGAGGACTTGCAGCCAGTATCGACCAGAACGGCTGAAAATAAATATCGTTCGTGATGTTTAAGCCTCGCTTCTTGCCAGTGAACCGTATGCCATTTTAAACAATTTGGTGCCGAAGACCCGGGAACTGCTACCAGGGACCACGGACGGCTACGAGTGAACTGACCGGCATGGAGCGGCTAAAATCGAAGCGGACGTCGAGACGATCTCTCAACACCAGGATTATCAACGAGGCAAGAGCTCTTCTTGGCAATGCAACAGCCACCATCGATCAGCTCAACGCCATTTACGGACGTCTGAAGGCGAACAACGATGAGCTGAATGAAATCAACAAGGAGCTAGAGAGCCACATAGCGGATGAAGAGTTTGAGCAAGAGTTCAACACCATCGTTGAATACGAGGACAACGCTACTCACACGACCTGCTCACACGTGGGGTTTCAATGGATAAATTATTGTCCAGTAGCACGTGGCGACATGGACCAGACTGGCTATGCGAATCAGAAGACCGATGGCCTCTACAACCATCGGAGCCTATCCCCACCGATGACAGGATCTCCTCTGAAATGATTGCCGTTCATGTTGCGATCTCCAGCGAGACGACATCGACACCACTCCTGGACATTGACCGTTACAGCAGAATTGAAAGGCTACTCAGGGTCACGGCCTGGATATTCAGATTCATTGAACGCTGCCGCCTGAAAAAATCGGCGCACACCGGATTTCTAGTAGCCGAAGAGATCGCGGAAGCAGAAAATTATTGGATCAGGCATGTACAGCAGCAAGCCTTCAGAGAAGAAATAAGCTCTATTCGACAAGGCACATCTGCAAAGGAAGACTCGCGCATCAAAGACCTCAACCCGTTCTTGGATGCCAACAGCATCCTTCGGGTCGGTGGGCGCCTGTTACACCTCGAAGCGTCTGAGGAGGTAAAACACCCAGTCATCCTCCCGCACGATCATCACTTTTCAACGTTGTTGACAGTGCGAGCACACTGCGGAACACTGCACGGAGGCGTGAGAGACACTCTGTCACAGTTGAGAGAGCAGTATTGGATCTGCCGGGCACGAACACTGGTGAAGAAAGTGATACACGGCTGCTATACGTGCAGACGCTTCAGTATTAGCCCAGGCGACGCTCCGACTGCACCTATAGCACGTCATTGTCTGACACCGACGAACCCATTCGAAGTCACGGGAGTTGACTTCGCAGGACCACTCTTTGTTGTGACTACAGCCGGGGAGACGAAATGTTACATAGCGCTCTTCGTATGTGCTACATCACGAGCAGTCCACCTGGAACTGGTTTCCAACATGACCTCGGAAGCCTTCCTCATGTGTTTACGACGCTTTGTAGCACGAAGGGGTCTACCTCACGTAATTTATTCAGACAATGCAAGAACGTTTAAGAAGACGTCAAGAGACTTAGAAAAACTCTTCCAGATGTCTTCCCAAGAGGATGTATCTGCATACTTGGGTCAGAAGAGGATCACCTGGAAGTTTATTCTTCCCAGCTCTCCATGGTGGGGCGGATGGTGGGAGCGTCTGGTCCGGACGATCAAGCTTCCACTGAGAAAGGTTCTCGGCAAAGCTCGACTTAGCTTTGAGGAGCTGACCACTGTACTAACGGAAGTAGAGGCGGTCGTGAACTCAATGCCTCTCACCTACATCGAGTCGGACAGCGAGGAACCTCGTGCATTAACCCCAGCAGACCTCATCATCGGAAGGAGACTTACGACGCTGCCACAGGGCGGCAGCGACATGCCAATGGACCTGACGCGCACGGAAGCGGTACGACGGCATGCTTACAGAAAACGCCTAACTGAGAACTTTTGGAGGCGGTGGACGAGAGAATATCTGTTGCAACTTCGATCAGCGCACTTTTCGCGTAAGAGACCCACCAACGAAGTTAAAACAGGTGACATCGTCATTGTCCAAGCTGAGGAATCACCCCGACAAATGTGGAAAATTGCAAGGGTTCTGGAAGTCTACAGAGGAGCTGATGGCCATGTACGTTCTTGCAAGATTCAACAACAGCAAGGGGTTGTTACCACCAGGCCTATACAAAAACTTTATTCGCTCGAGCTTAACGAGTGACTTGGCGGCCGGGAGTGTGTTTAATCAAGCGCAGCACCGTGTCGGACCGAGGAAGAAGAAGCGCCTCCTTCCACGAGCAAGCCCGTGCTCACGAGGACTTGCAGCCAGTATCGACCAGAACGGCTGAAAATAAATATCGTTCGTGATGTTTAAGCCTCGCTTCTTGCCAGTGAACCGTATGCCATTTTAAACAGACCACTCATGCAAGACTGCATAAAAAATAAGAGAATACAGTATTTTTATTGGGGCACGTTTTTAAGCATCGGTTCTTCACCACTTGTCAAAAAATGTCGGTGTGTAATAAAATTGCTTGCTCGATAAGCGACGTCACAAATCTGTGAAACCTGACGGTGTTAAAATGACGTGTGCATACTAAACAGTGCACTACTATGCTGAACAATAGCCAAACACTTGGAGTAGCCGGTCAATGTCTCATTCTGAATGCAGTTCAGGAAGGCTGCCCGCCGATGAGATTGGAAATGGCTACTTATAGCAGCTCAGTTGGCGAGACGGGTTCATACGAGTATAATGAATATTTTCAATTGTAGTATAACGATGTTGAGCTGTTTGAGCGCGTATTCAACTCTGTGAACTCATCCTTGCAGAGAGAGAGAGAGGGAGGAAGAGAAATTAAGAGATCTGCACATGTGTGCTTCTTTGCCGCCTGAGTTGTATTTGGCTTGTACTAGTCAATTCGAGATGGCACAAGACCTGTCAGTTCAGTCTCCGTAGTTTCCTGCAGGAAACCGTAGAACTTGACCATTTCTCTGGTCCGGTAGATCGAGTTGCGGGCGAAGCATGAAAGTTGGGCTTCTAGATGTACTGAAGTCCACTGCCTTGTTCCAAGCCGGCGCTATCGCTGCAAGCTACCATATGATAAGCAATTGCGAACAGTTTAATCGGAAAATAAAGCGGTAACATTCTTCTTAGCTCCCCCCAATGCGGCCCAACTAAAATACTCAACACTTCTGGACACTCATTTACTGATAGAAAATTGGGTATAGAGCAGCGGTAATGTTATTCCTTTCCGATCAAAGAAAAATAGTATTCTGAAACAAGACGAGCGTGTGAGTCCTTAAAACGTTTACTGGTTCCTGCCCGTATTTTTGTCGACAATTATATAAATTTCAGGCCAGGCAGAGTAAAAATAAATTTAAGACAGAATGCTCCAACGTTATAGAGCCCCCACTCAGCGATAGCCCTTTCTCCAGTGCTGCAGCTCACAGCGCGCAAACGTCGCATAAACGGCCAGCACCGCAGAGCACCTACAGTGCGTGGTCGTGATACGCGAAAGACAATCTCTACAGCAGAGGCGAAAGACAAATGTCATTATATACATAAATGATTGCTGTGTAGAAGTAAAACTTCTCCTCAGTTGATGGTTTTTCAATGTGCAGCCGAAAGTGAACACTGTCGAAAGTGGGGGGGCTCCGCCCCCTGACTTTTCTCAGTGGGGGGGCTAGAGCCCCCCCTTGCCCCCCCCCGGTAGATACGCCTATGCCGGGATCCCATTGGCGCGGGCCACTGTACTCGCATGTATCACGAGGGCCTCTTGGGTCTTCGGATCCGAGCTGGACAGAGCTGCCTCATCCGCGCCCTGCGAGGCCGGGGACTTCCTACACGCCGGATGTATAAATAAATGTTATTTCTCTCTCTCTCTCTCTCCCACCCTGTAATGTTGTGTTGTGTCCTGGGTTGCATAGGCGGGTTGTGTGGGCATTCCCATACCATGTGGTACAGGGTGGCTGTTTTATTGGCGCAGAACCTGCACTGTGATGCGTATGTGTCGGGATCTATCTTGGACAATATGTATGGGTTGGGGTAGGACAAGGTCTGCAGGCGACGCCACACTACCTGAGAATCCTTGCTGAGGTTTGGCCCCGGGGGGCGGAAGTTTCCGTCTTTCAAGTCTTTGGTGTTCCAGAATATCTGCGTATGTTAGCAGCGGGTCCATACGCATAGCCGAGGGTGGGTGCGATATGACGGGGTCGGAGGTCCGGAAGAGTAATTCTTGGGCCGAGGCATGGGCGAGCTCATTGCCTCTAACTCCGCAGTGGCCGGGTATCCATATCAGCTGTTTCCATTCACCCTCTGAGCATGGGGACGATAGCTGTGTTAGGATTCGGTGCGCAATGGGGCCAATGTAGCCTTTACAGAAATTTCGGTAGGCTGATTTTGAGTCTGTGAGAATGAAGGTGGACCCGGGGTTTCGTAGGGCGAGGGCGATTCCGGCTTCTTCCATGCTAGTTGTGTCTGTGTCCTGGGCTGATATACAGTCGATCTGTTTACCTCGATGAATGACGCTTGCCGTGTATTTGCCGTTCACTGGTCCAGCTGCATCGACAAAGAAGGCGCCCTCAGCGTCCGAGAACTTGTCGTGAACTTTTGCCCGTGCCCGACGTCGATGTTCGTGGAACTGTGGATGCATGTTGCGTGGTAGTGGTTTGATGATGAAGTCCTGCCTCCAATCATGTGGGATACGTTGTTTTCCCCTCCTCTGAATGGGGGGCTTCGATGCCAAGTTCCGATAGTGTTTTCCGTCCCGTTTTAGTAATGGCCAGGCGCATGACTTGATTCGTGTGGTGTGCTTGGAATAGTTCGGATGCGGTGTTGTGGAGCCCCATTTGAAGCAGACGTTCCGTGAGTGTCCACGGGGGAAGGTTCAGAGCCTTCTTGAGAGTCACACGTATGATTCTGTCTATTTTGTGCTCGTCTGCTTTCAAGATCCTTAGGTAAGGAAAGCTATAGGTTATGCGACTGATAACAAATGCCTGAATGAGTCGCATTATGTCGTGTTCTTTCATCCCTCGTCGTCTGTTGGCCACCCGACTAATCATGCGAGAAATTTGTAGACAGGATGTTTTTAGTTTATGTAAAGCAAATGAGTTGTAGCCCCGATTATTGAAGTAGGCCCCAAGAATTCGGATGGTTTCAACCTCTTTAATTTGGGTTCCATTGAGTTGTACGTTGAGGGATGTATTGTCGGATGCCTTATTTCTATATACTAGGATTTCGGATTTGGTGGGGGAGCACTCCAGACCACTATTGCGTCCTATCTTTTCTACGACGGAGGCGGCCTGTTGGAAGGCTTCTTCTATCTGGCCCAGGTTGCCAGACCGGCTCCAGATCGTGACATCATCAGCATAGATGGCGTGGCGTACTTCCGAAATTTCATTTAGGGCCTCCGGGAGGCGCATGAGGGCGATATTGAAGAGGAGCGGGGAAAGGACAGCCCCTTGGGGGGTACCGTAATCACCCATGGTGATGGGTGGCGATTTAAGGTCCCCTATGCGGATAGTGACCAGTCTGTCTGTAAGGAAGTCCCGCACATATGCGTATAATTTTGGACCGCACTTGAGTTCACGTAAGTTTTCCAAGATGGTAAAGTGCCGAACGTTGTCAAAGGCACCCTTGAAATCAATTGCAACAATGGCCCTTTCCGCTTGAGTGGTTCCGCTGGGTAGGTTGACAATCTCATGTTTTAGTTGGAGGAGGATGTCCTGCGCTGACAGATGAGGACGAAAGCCGTACATAGTATCAGGCAGGAGGTTTTGTTCTTCTAGATATTCGGTTAGCCTCATTTGTATGACCTTCTGCATCACCTTACCAGCGCATGACGTCAGGGATATGGGACGGAGGTTATCAATATTGAGTGCTTTGCCGGCTTTTGGGATAAAAGTAAGCTCCGCCGATTTCCACTCTATAGGAAGCGTTCCGGCGTCCCAGTACTGGTTCATTTTGTCTACCAGCAACTGAGTCATGTCATCGCTCAGGTTAGAGAGGAGCCCTATCGATACCTGATCGGGTCCCGGGGCGGTGCCTTTTCTCATGCTTTGTATCGCCGCTTTAACTTCGATGACCGTAAACGCTTTTGAAAGTTCCGGATTATCAGGGCCGTCATACATGGGTATGGGTGCGTGATCCCGCGCGGTGTCCCAGTTGAAAATGACAACAGAACTTGCCTTGAGCACAACAGAAATTTCAATTGTACAAAAGGATTTTTCTGTTGTTACTACACATTCTTGTTGAGACAACACACTTTTCAATTGTGCATCCAATCTTTTATTGTGACAATAGAAGTGTGTGCAACACACTTCTGTTGTGCCACAACAGAAAGTTGAAGTGCTACGATAAATCTTTATAGTATTGTAAAAAAATGTGTCTTCACAACAAGCACCCGGCTGCTACTATAGAAATGTCCATATACTGCACGATAAATTTTTGTTGTACGAAAGAAATGTGTTGTGCTACAACAGAGACTTGTTGTCTTAGCGTATAGTCAATTGTGACAACAGAGGTCTTCCATAAGTAATGCAACAAAAATCTGTCGTACAACAGAAATTTGTTGTCTAAGCGTGCATCCAATTGTGGCAGCAGAAGTGTCTATAGAGTAATGCAACAAAATTGTGTAGTAGGACAGAAAGCTTCGATACAAAAGAACAACTGTTATGATATCACTGTGTGCCAGGCAACATATGTGAGAAAAGCTACCCTACAACTACTGGCTTGTAATATTGTTGAGCAACTGATGAGCATGAAACGAGCTTAAGATTAAAAGAATTTGGATTTGTTGCAGGAGGTACAAAAGCAAAAGCCCAGTTTTTGCAATATAGAGCAACATTACTGTTACTACTAAATGAACCCCCCTCTCTGGCAAACTGAGACACATTTTTTATCTTTATGGCCTTTTAACATAATACTTTTGGATTCATGGAATACGCAGCACTGTCACAGCGTGACAAGGAAGGGCATTCAAAAATTCTTGCTCTAGTACAATAGACTCATTTCCCTATGATCATGACAGTGCACTGCACATGAAAGTTGCAAGCCAAGCTGTCAAAGTGGGTTGTGCCACTGCCACTTGTTCAACAAATTTTTCATGTTAATTACTTCTTCAGGTTGTATGAAGCAGCAGGGTAGAGCACATCCATGTTGAGACAATCTGGCCTTATCGCTGTGCACAGATGCTTCAAGAAAGCTAATACCATTACTCGTAAACACAGCTTGTTGCAAGATGCACCACGTTTTCAACTGGCAGTCAGTTTCCACAATGTAACTTTTCGTTTTCAAGTCTGCCTACTCTTATGAAGTGACTGCATGCTTGTTTGCTGCTTCTGCTGCAGCATTCAGAGGGCACACAAATGTCCTTTTGCAAGTCGCAGTCTGGAAAGGCCACCAGCATGTCGATTTGCCAATTGCCTGCTGATGGGGAACTACACGCGAAATGGCAGAAGAAAATGTGCCGCAAAGATTTGGTGGTTTGTGACAAGTCTCTCTCCACTGATGTATGCAGCAGGAACTTTCTTTTGAGCCACTATGTTAGAGAAAAAGCGGGTTCCTGGTGCAAGGTGAAAAGTATTTGAGGGATGTCTGCACCCCACAAGTACATCTGCCTTCTGCAAACTATGTAAAGATTGAAAAGCTTGAGATGTTACTGTTTCGAGCTGGCCAGAAAACGAAAGAGAGCCAGACGGTCGTAAGCTTGCCGTTCTGGAGTGCCCAAAAGAGAAGGCTGAACAGAAGATCATTGCATAAACGAATAACAATGTACAGCGAGCCAGTTGACACATTTCACTGATAGCGAGGCTTCGGTCACAGGTAACGAAACATCACTCCTCTAGGTGAAATGTCCATAGTAGCTAGATGCTGAGAGAAAGGTGTAACATTTACGGTAACGGCAGGCACTACACTTCAGTGGCGTAGCCAGGGGGTGGCACACCCGGCGCGTGCCCCCCCCCCCCGAATTTTTTTTTCACCATGGCATACAGAGCGAGAAATGACCATTTCAGAAAGGTCCCCCCCCCCCAAAAAAAAATTTCTGCCTATGCCCCTGCTACACTTCACTCCCATAAATTTTCATAGATGTTCAAAATGAGAAATAAAGCTGCTTTTCAGCCTCATGCAATAAAAGCTACTTAACGTTGCAATCTTACCCTGAAAAAATCCACAGAGTGGATCATACGGTGCTCTATTTTCCTCAACTGCCATTATCGTGCCTGAACCAAGCTGCTAACACCACCACAGCTCACTGCATAGGTACGCCAGTCCTAGCTCATCATTATAGAAAATTAGTGGTTGAATTAAAGAAAGGCTGGTTTGACAAAGCTCCTTGCCTAAGCGGCACCAGCGCAAGCCTTCATTATTACTCGTTGAGCTTTCAGTAAAGCCATAGTGCATATCTGATCGGATGTCTGACGTGGAATTTGGCATCAAAGTCCGGCCAGAAAACAACAGCCAAGCGGCACAAATGAAACTCTTCCTTACAGTGAATGAAAGTAGAGGAACTTTAAGGGCTCGTTTTACTTTGTTAGACAATATATTAATGAGAATGAACAGACACTAATGCGAAGGAAAGTATGGGAAATGTTCTTTGTAGTCATTGTGATGATATAAATGTGAAGAAAGTAAAGTGGACGAAAAGACAGCTTGCCACTGGCAGGGACTGAACCAACCTGCGACCTTCGAATAACGTGTCGGAAGCTCTAAAAAAGCTGCTTTTCAATCTTCACTGAGTTACGGCGGTGGTCATCCCCCCATCCACTTTATGGGGTATACGTGTACCACATGCGACAGGCTTCAAGGAGTAACCGTTTCAAAGAAGGTGCCATGTTTTGTTACTTCAGAAAAAATCCATGCGGAAGAGGCTTGTTTTTCTGGATGAAACGTAACCGTTGCAATTGTTGAGGAATGTTGTTATTCCTTGGAGCACAGACCTCGCCATCAAGTGGGCCGGATGTTAGTGGCACCTGATGACGAAATTGTAGTAGTGTGGCTTCTTGAAGTGATGTAAGGTGCGCATTGGGGCTGGTTGGTTCATGACTACGAGTGAAAAACAGCGCTAAAAAGACGGGACATGAAAGAACACGAGGCCGTGGTCCCGTGTTCTTTCTTGTCCCCGTCTTTTTAGCGCTGTTTTTCACTCGTAATCTTGAAGTGATTTCACCGGGTAAACAGCAATACTACAGCTTATGGCTCTTGGCAAAAGCTATGCTGGCTCAGAAATACTCAACCGGTAGATTTGCTTGCATAGAACATCAGCAATTGAAGTTTCATGAGGATGCAACAAGGATTGCAAGTTTTGCAGTTCCTCCCACACATTTGCTCTGGTGGTATTGCACAGGTTCTCAGAGCAGAGGGCTTGCCGGAATGGAGCATTGAATACACTGTTGGGTGTGCCCTTCTAATGTCTTCACAACTGTCATCACCTCAGAAAGAAATTTAAGGATGATCCTGGGTGGGTCTGCATTAATCAACCGACGAGCTCCTGCTCTGCTGCTTTCTTCTCCTCAGACACGGTGGCATAACGGAAAAGGCTGATCATCTCTTCCGATAAGATTGGGATGTTTTCGTTTTGGTACAGCATATATGCTTAAAAAAAGTTTTCACCCTTTCCTTACAAACAATGCTCATGGAGACGGCTGGTGCGGAAAGCGCCCAACGTCTCATTTTTTTATGCGCTCAAATAAGAAAATTATCAATTATGTCTTGGGCCTGTAGCGGCCACCAATGCAGCAAGGGGGGAACGCTTTGATCGGCCCTCTCAGACGGTAAGGGTACCAATATGAGACGGTGCCTTGGTACTGCCTGCGAAAGACGAACAAAAATAAATATGTGCGGTGTGTGCTCAAAGCACAAGTACGGTACTAGTAGTGCAGTCCGAAATATTTTTCGGATAGGAGCGGGCTTCAATCATACTTTATTTATGTTCGTGCATGTGTTTGTATGAGTCGCTTCGTACGCCCCAGAGCACGAGGGAGCTGGGGCGGGGCGGCCGCCCCCCTAGTCACGTAATGGGGGGGGGGGGGGGCGCAAAGTCAGCCCCGGACATTCAATTAAAAGGGAGGGGGGGGCGCTGCGACGAACTTTCGCCCCCCCCCCCCTGAAGGGGAACCCTGCGCACGCCTGTGTGTATATGCACATGCAAAATCGAAAAATTTCGGGGGTTGAGTATAACCCCCCTCCCCCCATTCCGAGTAGCTTTGGTACTACTCAGTGATCCATCATTTGGTGCTACGGCGAATCACCAAACACAAACTTCCACTGCCCCCCCCTTCCAACAGGGGTTGCTCACAAATGAACTCATTTTTTCGAGCTGTGAACCACAGCCTCTAGTGGAATGTTTTTACGCTTTACGAGATAGTCGCAGAGAACATCAACGCACGTCATGACACACGTTCACAACACATATTTCACGATGGACGAAACAGGCTGTCGCAATGGTCGATGATCACAAATCAAATCATTTTCCATTTTCTGTATCCACACACAAACACGCATGTCATGTGCGACTTCGCAGACGTCGGCTTTTCGTTTGATGTATGTGCGGTATGGGAAATCACGCGCCTCATACACACACAGACGCGCGCACACACCACTCGCTAAACTGCTCGAACACCACCACACAAACACGCATCACATTTGCTGCTTCGCAGACGTGGTCTTCCCACACACACACGCATACATACAACTCGTTCATAACTTCGGGTGAAACTGATCGAACCCGACAACACAAACACGCATCACATTTGCGGCTTCGCAGACGTTGGATATTGGACTGAAGTTTGCTGCTGCGTTCAATTTAGGAATGCAGGTAGTAGCAAGTAGTGCTCTTGGGGAATTCCGTGCGACATACACAGTCACCATTCTTCCGTAACTTCGGGCTTAGCACGGGGATTATTCTGCACGAACACGACAATATCGCACCGCACGAAAACAGCTGTAACAAACGTCGTACTATCGCCCTATCGCGTAGTACACATACAGTGTTACCAAGGCTTTTTTAGTTCACGAACTCGTCGAACGGCGATAGCTTAGCGGCATAGTGCGCTCCGTTTCGTTTGGAAGGTGCTATACGTCGCAGGTTCGATTCTCGATGGTGCGCAACTTTTTTCTAAATGCTTCTTTTTTTTTTTTTAATTAACGTTACTTCTCTGATGGAGCCGTAACTTCAAATTTTTATTATGCAAGAATCATGGTGCCAGCGGCGGGCGCGGGCGGCTCTGGCTGTGTGACGCGAGCAATGTAGTGAGCGGCGAAGGCGCACCGTAAAGGGTGACCTGTCTAGTGAGCCTCCTCCTAGTGACACAGGCCAATTAGTGACGCTGCCGAAGTAATGAGAATCAAATGGGCACTGCTAACAACACGCGGATGACCTTTGAGACACTGGATTACACTGTACACAAACAGCGCGAACAGCTGTTGCCCCGTCAATATAGCGCTGGCGTTAAAGTGACGGTGTTCCTCATAATTTTATGCCCATCTATGCCTATTTAGTGCGTGTAAATTACAAAACAGTCGTGCTATTCGCTCCCGTTGATGAAAAGTTAACATATAATGGCATCGTAACCAGCAATATTAATGACAGTTTGTCATGTTTGTGACTGTTACTCTTAACACTTTTAATAAGCAGTAGGTGGCGCTGCGCTTCTTCCTTTTGTTTTTTTTCTTTTTCCCGCTCCACGCTCTTGTGTTTCCTCACGCTCAATTTGACTGGTGTTATTGTGTGATTTCGACGCTCAGCTAGATCAACTGTGCAGTGTTAACTTCTCAAATGTTTTCCTCATCGTCTGCAGCAGTGAATTCTCTTGCGCGCTACTTTGTTTCCGTCCGCTGGATATCGTCAATTTTGACAAAGAAGAACACTACGAAGTCTTCTTGGCTGGCGAGGAAAACACCCGCGGCACCCACTTACTGCACATGAGCCGTGAGTATTGCAGCATTGTTTGATTGGTTGCTAACGCCCCGTTAAGACATTGTCTACTGACTGCAGAAGCTGTGGAAGGGATGGAGGAGGCGTGAGTCGAACAACAGTCGATGTGCCGCGGAAGCTCGGCGATGCTGAACTGGGACTGGGACCACGAAAAAGTGAGCTACGCCTGTATGCTTCCTTCTTTAATGTAACGGAAAGTCATTCTGCGAAGGAAAAAGGTGCCGTCCTTCTTGGGTGCAGTTTTCGTCCCGATTCTCGAGTGGAATGAGACTTGTCAAGAGGCGACACGCATAATGAAATAAAGTAAAATGGTCTCCTCAAGAGGTTGTGAGCATTCAGCAACCTTGCGAAATGCTTTCCCAATCAGCCCCCGCATTTTTATTACTATTTGTTTTTGTCTCGTAATGCTCGACAGCAGCATGTTTTCGTATTTTGCGTTTGGCACCACAGCCATCAGAACAGCTGTCATTCACGCCAGCCTTGACGGGTCTCTTTCCTCTTTGTGTTCATAATGCTTGAGCATTGCCATCTTGACAACAATGCTGTGGGGTTTCAAAACTTGCCGAGATTTTACATCAATTAGAGGGGAGAGGTACCCCCCTTAAAAGCGTTCAATCCTGCACTTTATATCTGTTACTTGTTCAGCAGCTATTTGGACTACCTTGTTTACAAGAGTTTCATTGACAGTGACTTTCGAAGAAAACCCAGTGTTGCAACAATACAGCTCAAAGCAGGGAAGTTTGAAGTAGAAACTGCATGGACATGAATTTGGACACGAAAGCGATGAGTGATGTGATGGAGATTCCTGTCTCGTCACTCGTTGCTTGCAAATCCAGTTTTCTTAGTTTGAATGGAGCTACTGTTTAACAAAACTGGCTCCATTCATGCAGTTGTAACTTGCTGCATGCAAAGATATTCAAAACTGGGTGATCTACCATGCAGCAACTACTTTTATAGTTTTCACCATTTGCAGCTCATGCGCACAATGTAGAATGCTTGCGGTTTGGGCTTGGTAGCTCATCGTCAAGAAAATTTCAACAGCACAGAAAAACACATATTGATGAAAAGGGAGCTGTCAAGGACAGCGCTTGCCCGTGTCGGCTCCCTTTTCATCCATTCGTGTTTTTCCGCGCTGTTGAAATTTTCTTGACGATGATTTATCTCGCTCAAACACTCATGTTAATCGCTTTGTAGCTGTGATTGGTGACTGTTCTTAAGTAGCCAATGGGAGGCAACTGCAGTGAGATATTTGAAACAGAGCCACACAAGAATAGTTTTGTTTATGCACATATTAGAAGTAGTGGCTTTCTAGGGATCACCTTTTCTCACAATTTGAGGCTGAGTGAGTCTACTCATGTTAGCATAAAATTAGTTTTTTCAATTTTGGGGTCAATGCCAATACCTCACATAATTAGCGCTTTATGATACGCCTTTATATCTTGTACCTTCAAATACGTGTTATCGGTGGTTTCAATACGGTAAGGACAGTTTTATAAAATATGCGACTTGCACGACATATCTGTATCAAGAAGGTCCCCTGAAAGTGTTTGCGGGGGAAAACCATGGCACCCCCCACCCCCTCCCCAGACTCTCACCTCGGAAAAAAAAATGAGAGTGCATTATTGAGATATTTGTGAAAAGACGTGAGTATAAGTTTAAGTGGATATAACGCTGATAGTAAAGCTGAAGATGAGTAGATAGGACCATAGGTGGGCAATTAAAGGTGGAGCTCACTCAGGCGAAATATATCTTGTGCTTAGGGCTCACTCGAAATCGGAATCACCAATATGTACCTCAACCGGACTGACTCGGACTCAGACTCACCAAAATTTTCCTCACCCGGTCTCAAACTCGCCAAAATGTTACTCACTCAGAATCACGGCCTGATCTGGGTCTGAGTGAATCGAGTCATGAGTGAGTTTTGCGAATCTATGCTCGCACATATAATTGCAATTGTTCTACATAGCTCCAACGAAAAAGTGAGCTAAGGATGCTACTAGGGAAGCTGTTGAAGCCTCCAGAGGAGGAATGAAATGAGTCCAGTACTTATTAGGCATCAAGATAAAATCACTCATCAGCAAGCCATTATCAAGGGCCTTAAAGAAGAAAATAAAGAACTGATACTTATGAGCATTAAGCTTCTTGAAAGTGTCGGAAGGTTTTTGACACTGGTATATACGCTGCGCTGCCATGCTATATTACATCCTTGAAACACTGTCAAGTGTCGGGGGTCTGTTTTTAAAAACACTAGCGACAGGTAACCTTGACAAAATCACGTTTTACGTCTGTGTTTACTATGCTGTTTACTAGGAAATTTTAAAGTGAAATACTGGCAAGCTTGTGTGGTAACAAGTAACTGGCACAAACTATTTTTCATTTATGTCATCTTCGGTCTTATACCCCTGTCACACGGCAAATCTAATGTCATTTACACCGAATGACATTAAGCGGACCTAATGTCTTTTACCTGCATGCTGTCACACGATGAAAACAAATGTCATTATAAAATGATGACCATGACCCTAGCCCTCCTGAGCCGTGGCTTTGGGAGAAATAAAAGTCTATTAAAACTTGCATGTAACGTGTGTATCCTCAAAAAATAATTTTTTATCACTAAAAAAGGTGCTCCTAGAATATAAACGCAGCCGTTTTACACAAGTTGCCACAGCTGCACGGCACAAACGAAGTGGAGCGAAGAGCCACTTGTAAACCAACATGGCTGATGATTTGACCGGGCGTGAGTATACAGTGAACTGAAGCGTGGGCGCACGACTGACTCCCCGGCTGCAGAAATGAGACAGCGGCAGCAATTTCGCGTAGTCACCACCTTGATCACCACAACACATGCAATCGCATGATCAACACCCGCAATACAGGCAATGACAACAGAGCACAAATGAAACAAAGTCGGCGTCCAGGTGCTGTAGCTGAGAGTAGCTTTCTTTAAGAAACTTTCATGCGTGCTATTATGCCATCAAACCAGTAATAAGCTAATCTAGTAAAGAATAAGATGTTTACAAATGACAAAAGTTACGTTTACATAAGTTAACAGCCATCTTCCTAAAAGTCCCTGGCGTCGAGACTACTCATTCGGTCCGAAATTGAATGCGAATGTGTTTCGGGTACTCATTGGACGGGAAATGTCATTTTCATTGAATGGCATTTAGTTTCCCGATGTGACAGCAAACAAATGACGTTACAAACTAATGACAATCGTTGTAAATGACATTACACTTCCCGTGTGACAGGGGTATTACTTCGCCATTTTCTGATGGTAACAGTGGTCTTTATGCTGTTGTACAAGGATTATTCATACACAGAAGCCATTGTTTTCCACTTCAGTGTCCCTTGTAATTAAGGTCAGGCTCACTTTCAAAATGCATCAATCAAATTTTTTAGCTTAAGAGCACTGTGGTTAATTTCCACAACAGTTGTGGCATGGTGATGCCACTTTAATTTTACACCTTTAGACGTGCGTTTAATCACAGTTGTTGGAATTTAACCCTTTGCGGTCCGAAACCTTTACCCACCTTCCGCCTCTTACGGTGTGAAACTCATGTGAAGGAAGTTTGCTCACTCATTTAGAGGTAACGCATAATGCAATGAGAAAATGTTCACATGAGTAAACCGGGAAACAATTTGTTGAGTAGTGCCCGACTACAGGCCACTGTGGTCGTGTTGCATTGTCAGTAGTGGCCCAACGACGTACCGCAAAGGATCAATTGTGCGGTGAGGTTATAGGAGCGCAAGAAACACGGACGAAGAAGTAGGCACAATGAGCACTCACTCGCAACTGACAGGTTTATTAGATGAAACATAAAAATAAGGGAGCTCAAAGGAACTGCGCAGTCACCTCAATTTAGGAAACATGCCAACTTCCGAAAGCCACGAAAAAAAAATTTCAATAAACAAATTTAATATCTTAACATTGGAAAGGTAGCAAATAGGCATGACAGTAAATCTTCCAAAAAACATTCAAAAGGCAAAAAGTCCAAAGTGTCTATGTAACCCACCTCCAAAAACTGAGTTCGCTTCACGATAAGACCACTGAAGGGAGAGCTCGCACAACTTTCACCAGCCTTCTTAATGTAGAGGGCTTCCATAATTTTGTGAGCAGTGTGTCTACACATGCAGTGTGTCTATACATAACTGTCGTCTTATGGAAAAGAGGCATGCACTTACCGTCCGTGCAGTGTACGGCTGAATGTGAACCATAATTAGCATTCGAATTATTCTTACGCTTCCTGAGGTGTGTGTTTAGGCAACGTGCCGTCTGCCCAATGTGTACAAACCCACAGGTCCCTGGGATTTTACAAGCAATGTCGGAGGCGCATGGCACAAAGTGATTGTTGTTTCGGGCTACATTCACTTTTCTGTGAAGTAAGACTGCTGTCAAGTTTCTTGTGAACAGCAGCACAAATCTTTCCAAGTTTGTAAGGCGCACTGAAGACCGCCTGTGCGCCATAGCGGGCATTAACTTTTTTTTTTAGACTGTGGGAAATGTTGTGAGCACAGGAATGGCAGCAATGGTGTTATCGTGAAGCAAACCCACTTTTTGGAGGCAGGTTACATAGGCACTTTGGCTTTTTGCCTTTTGAATGTTTTTTTGGAAGATATGCTGTCATGCCTATTTGCTACCTTTCCAATGTTAAGATTTTAAATGTGTTTTTCGAACTTCTTTATCGTGCCTTTTTTTCATGTTAGCATGTTTTCTATATGGCGGCGACAGCAGTTTTTTTGTGTTCCCCTTCTTTTTTATATTTCATCTAATAAACCTTTCAGTTGTGAGTGAGCGCTCGTTGTGCTCATCTTTGTCTGTGTTTGTTGCGCTCCTATAACCTAAATGGAACCTCAACAACTAGCCCTGTTGTTGACCTTTTAAGGGGACCTTGAAACGGTTATTTGAAGCTTTGTCAGCGTTTAGGCTAGAGCATCATCAAACCATTGGCACCGCAAATTTAGTGACATGCCGTGTACCAAGGCCGCTACGGACAATTATATCATACCCTCCTTCTCACCCCTGCCTTGCCTCCTCAACTCATGAGACACGCTGGCATCGCCGGCGATTGCAGAGCTCTCATGAGCGCACTCGACAATTTGAGCTTCACCCAGTCATGACCTCCGAGATTGCACGCCGACAGGTTGCGCGCAATCTCGAGGACCAACCCAGTGCGCCCGGCAGCACGCACGCCGTCTGGCAACTGAGATGGAGTGGTTGATGTCTGCTCCGACAGGTGCCGCCACCCTACCAGCCGATCATTCCTACGCGCACACCACAGCCAATCAGATCAGCAGCCAGGGTGACGTCGTGCGCCCACTGCATGTCGTACTGTGAATGGGCGGTTGAAAACATGTTTGGCTGATCCGCAGCTTTAAAGCGCTGCAATAAATTACACAGTTTACGCTGAGAGCATAAATCAGTCTGTAAATGACCCTTAGGACTTGTTCTACCCTGCCCAATGTGCTTGTACAAAATCGTCAAAAACTGTTTCAGGGTCCCTTTAACTGTGCTTGAGTGCAAATTGTTATTCAAGCTGTGCTTAGCAGCCACCAAGGCATACTGATGAACCAGTGAGGACCAAGGCAAATTGGCCAGACACAGCTGGGCATAGCCGTATAGTTATGTTGTTTGTCAAGCCCTAACCATGCATATAAATATGGCACCTAGAATGAGTATAAAGTTTTCATGGAATGTTACTTACAAATTCAGTGCAAATTAAAATTACTAGGAATTTACTAAATTCATAATTACTTCAGTTTGTATATTGCAATGCATGACATAAACTAAGCTACTTATGGCTACAATCACTTGGCATGATTCTTAAAAATAACATGAGTTATTGTTAAACTTGACTTAAAGAATCACTGGTACTCCACGCAGCTTTTCTTCAAGCCCTCATGCATTGAAATTGAAGCTCAAGAATTACTGTAAGAGCAGTGCATTTTATTGTAAACATTGGGAACCTTTCAACTGTCATCATTCAATATGTTATCCAAACAGCTGGCACTTTCAAAAGTAAGCAGCAGTAATTCCCAAATGTATGTAAAGTAATTTGGTAGCACTGTCACTCAACATGTAATGCCCGATGACTGTTATGCACTTATAAGAGAGAGGAGTAAAGGATACACATTGCTTGCCAAACTTCACCGGGCCAACTGAAAGATCCAGTATTCGGAGGTCCAGCTTGCTTTTGTGTGTAATTTTTGTTTTGAAACATTAATTAATGTGCTTCTATTTACTGTGTTACTGGCCAGGCTGTCTCTAAATGTGACTAGATTTTTCTTGCATTTTGCTTTGCAGTGGTTGCTAGTGCTGGGACCAGGTGTGCGGTGTTTATGACACAACCATGACTCGGGTAATTACCAATTGTCCAAATATATTACCAGTGTTTGTTGAAATATTAAACCCAATGATGCAACGAAAAATACAAAACAGTTGGTGATCTTAGTCAGTTCTCATTCACTTAGAAATGTAAATCGGAAGAGCAGGCCCGTTGCCAGAAAGGAGCCTATGCCCCGGTACTTTAGATGGAAAGGGGTGTTTTACCAGAAATAATCAAGTTAAGTGTTTTTCTAAAATAGTCCAGGCTTCCTGCAAGTGCCCCCCCCCTTCTAGAAAAAAAAAAATTCTTGTCTAAGGGCCTGAGGAAGAGTTATTGGTTTTCTGTGCATGAGCTATGTTTCTGGATGTACAGGCACATTTTTGTTGTACTTCATTTAACCCTTTCAGATTCTGCTCTAGAATATTGTGGGAAATCATTTTAGTGCACTATTTTCCCTCCCACAGTACTTTCACGAGAAAATTTTTTTTCGTCCCTAGCATTGATTGGAATGTCGCCGAGGTGGTTGAAACATAGGTTGCTGAGAAATCGCTTTACAATACTGCACAGATCGCCTTAAATCTCTGCTTGTTTTTCCTTATTCACTCCCAATAGTATGCGCTACTTTTTCTCATGATGTGCTTTGTGGTGAAGCAGTATGGCAATTCAATGTTTATTGTGACAAGTCGACTCGTACTAGACAAAAAAAAAGAAAACAAAGCCAGTCCCGTGTACCTTGTCTGTCCTTGTGTTGGTTTTGTGCTACAATTTTCCTTCACATGTCTCTTATTTTCTCTGATAATCTTTTCTTTAAAAGTGCCAGAAATGGATTAAATTTCACAAAATCAAATCGCTTAGCCCAGCATTCACTCATGACATCTTTGTTGTGCATAAAGCCTTTGGAGCTTGGTTAAACATGACGCCTTTCGGGCATATGAATACAACCTTGCTGCCATCTGAATGTTATGTCAATTGCCAACCTGCCATCAGGGCTCGTGTTTCATGGGCATGACACCACTTACTGACGAGCCTCTGCAGTTTGTCATTGACAGCGAGTTCAAGGAATTTCATGCATTCGGCGGCAACAGCTATTTGTTTTGGGTACACATATTTCCTGCTGACTCTACATGGTATCACCTCAGTTTCCATACGAGAGGCACCTTACTGCCACCTTACTGCTAGAATGTTCTACAGTATTCGTATCATTCTGTACTTTTGAAACATCTCTACACTTTTATACCTCTGTCACACGGACAGCTTTAACTGCGGTTATGCTTAACCGTGGTTTACAGGATTAACCGAAGTTAATGCGAATGCGGTTTGCCAGTGCTCCACGAGCTCAGTTTTTAACAAACCAATGCAATCACGTGGTCATCGCATGAGCGAAATTTCGCACGCAATTTTCGTGGACAACGAACAAATAATATACTAGAATGCACACATATGTCGCGCCAAGTTGTGCAATAACTGTTCGACTACTTTAAGCCTTCAATGAGGTGTAAATACTATGATAACTTCAGCCGTTTTTTTAAAGAGTCTTTCAAACTTGGCAACATAGCCATCGTGAGAGCCAAGACTAGTCAGGACAATCCATGTCGTACAAACTACACGGGTTGTGCTGACAATTCGTTGTGTCGTGTTGTAGGTGCTTTATTTATGTTTTGCGTGTGTGATCGATGAGTTAGTGTGCGTGTATGCCCGTGAGTTGAGCAAGGACCCGAGAGGCTTTGTTGCGCTGAGAACTCTGCACGTGGTTTTGTGTGTTTCTCTTTTTGTAATCGAGTCTGTGTGCATGTACGTTCATGATTTGTGTGACCCGAGAGGCTTGGATCTGCTGAGAATTCTTGTCGTGTCGTTTGTGTGTGTGTGTGTGTGTGTGTGTGTGTGTGTGTGTGTATGCACGTGTGCGTGCCCGCACACACACACACAGGAATTCCACGTGTTCGAGCGCAGTGCTGCTAGATTGTCCTCCCACAAGCGTATTAGTGCTCGTGTTGTGGCGTCTGGCCAGTTGATGCACCTTTGAGTTGTCATTCTCACTGACGCTGATGCACAAGCCGCTGCAGTGGTGTCTGCCATCTTGCCTAGCTCGGTTTTGCGAGCATAAACCGTGATTGCCTAGCTCTGTTTGCGATAACCAAATTTAGGAGACCAACCTCACTTACGTCCGCTGTGTAGCTAGCAGTAACCGCGGTTAAGGCTGTCCGTGTGACAGGGGTATTAGAGACATTTTGCCGACCACTCCAACATCATTGGATGCTTCTTTAATGCATGATGCCCCGCATACATACGTACACATTGGAATTTAGCAAATGGCTCTGGCTGAAGTGTGGAGATTTTGTAAAGTACTAGTTATTTTGTGCGCATGGCACACGCCTTTGCCTTGGATTACTCAACTAAACTGTGCCGAAGTGCATAGTTCCACCAGCTGCGCCTTGGAAGGGATGAAAGAAGTGATAGTGCAAGGACCCTATACTTGTGGGAGTGAAGAAAGTTGGGCACTGTAGTGCACGCACAATGGGTCCATAGGCCACACCAGCACTGCATTTCCACAGCGACTCTCCTCAGGCTTCCTCTGAACATTCCTCCACTTTGCTTATCTTGGTTTTTGCCCTTTCACTTTTATTTAATCTTGGCTGCATTATGTATTCAGCCTCTTTCATCCTCCCCCATGCCAGTTATTCACTCATTTCTTATGAGCACAATACAGAAGCCACAAAAGGCCATTTGGTGGGACTCTGACACGATTTGGCCGATTTTGTCCAAATATATTGAGATGGTGGAGCAGGTCTTCAAGATTATTAGAAGACCTATATAACGTGTCTGCATGAAGGGTGCTATCTGTTTTGTAGCTTTAAATCTGCAATTCACTGTAGGTCATAGCAGTGCTGCACAGTTTTTAGCCATCCATAACCCATTGCATGTAACATGGGTGAGTGGTGTCACAAAAGTGAGTGGTTGGATTAGACACCTCACTAAAGTTTCAGGTGATCCGAGTGGCAAGCTGGGGGTATTGATGCGGCACATTGTGCATGTAGAGCTTTCAAGGTGCGTGTGACAGTTGCGGGAGGTGGATGAGGTTGACTCTGACAGCCACTTATGTTTGGTGAAGCAGGCCCGCTCAGTGAAGTTGAGGAAAAGCAGTGCTGTGTGGAAGGGTAACAGATAATTGTTCGTAGCCGCCTCCGGTACAAGGCGCCTTGTTTCATTTATGGTGCTAGCGATTTTATGACGCTGTAGCCTAAACCAGTACACAATGCAGAGAACCGTTTCAAGTACCCTTATAAATGCTAGGATGTTATTGAATGGCTTATGCTTATAGCTGTTTTTGGTAGCCGCTTGAGCATAAGCTTTCTCCCTCACCCTCAGCTACACAGTTGCACGTACGTATGGCTGGGTTGAGAAAAAAATTTCACACAGTACCTTATATTCGAGTTATCTAAATGACGCGCAAGGTATCTGTTTTGTGTAGTGACAAGAAATGTTGCAAAAGAATTACAAAACAGTTGAGCATGGTTGCAACACCAAAATGGTAAATGAGACCAGCATGACACGGTGGAGAGGCAAGCAGTGCATTTTTTCGTTCCGTATGACTTCTGGAATCACATACTTGTACTTCTCACGTTCGTTCCCAATTTTTCGTTGTTCTGTAGCATCAGCATGGCATCTTTTCTCTCTTGCATTGATCAGCACGTGGAAGGTGCTTCCCATGACCACTGAAGGTCTGTGCGGTTATGTCATGTGTGGAATTACATGGTGCCCGGAGGCAGGGTTGCCGTTGGTGGCTACTTTGTGCCAAATTGGCTACTTTTGGACCCCCGCTGGCGACAAAAATTTCCTGTTCGCACCATGGCTCTTTTTTTAAACTTGTGGTTTTACTTATTCAGAATGGTTTTATTTATTCATCAGTAGTAAAGACTCTGTTGATAATACCGCTTCTGTTCTATTTGGCTAGAAATTTGGTGATAATATCAAATGACATGGCTACTTTGGCTACTTTTGGCGCGAGTTCTGGCGCCTTTTCATGTCCACCCAACGGCAACCCTGCCCGGAGGGGGCTATCATTCCGCCATCACCAAAACGTTCAGTAAAGTGTGCACAGAAAATGCTCCTTTACATTTATCCCTGTGCTGGTGCAATACAATATCATACAGAATGTTTCACAAGAACCAACAATTTTGAAGAAAAGTGCTTAACTGCAACTCCAGGAAACCTACGACATATATTTACCGTCATCTGGTGCTTGATTGCATGTGTGTGAAACCAGTTATATAGTCTGTTTTATAGCGATACTCAGAAGCATGAGCAAGGCTTGTGCCACCTGTTCGCAATGGTGAATGCTAATGCATTAAGTGGTAGGTCTACAGTGCTGGTCAGTTCAGCGGAAATATTGCTTGACTGCCGTAATAGGCACGTGCTGCAGTTTGTTGGTAATGTTCAGCTTTTATTCTTTTTTTCATTTAGCAGCGCACATTTGTTTTCATCTTAGGTTTGTTGGGAGTCATTGCGCTGACCAATCCCTGGTTAGGCATTCCATAATGCACAGCACCAACTGCAGCAAGCCTATCATGTTTGATTCCAAGTTCTATGGTGTGCCTTGGCCAGTGATCGGTGTACATACTACCTGTTTCTTGAATTATTGCACGGCATGAACCTTTTTTGACTGATGAAACCGTGCACTGCTGTGTACTTCTGCATTCCAGCCAGCAGTGCTGAAGTGCAATAGCATGCGCACTTTCTGTGCGGAGACACCATGAAGGAAACAGAATGCCACTTGAGTGACCTATATAATTTCCTGATTTACATTTTTTATATTTATTGGAAATGCCACTGAGCAAGGACAGAGTGCAGTGGTGGGAAAATTAGGGAATGTTGCCTGTAATGTAATATAATTTGAGATTATTTGCCTTCTGACACCCATGCCCGCCCATCAAGTGGTATGATGTACCTTATATGTGCGTTTTTTTCTTCGAAGATTACACTTATCCTTGCTCCTTATACTCGCAGGCTCTCTTATCCACTACCTTGAGGCGAAGAAGTGTTCCCTGCAGGACCTCCAAAAGAGGCACAAGTCCCTGCAACAGTGCCTTACACAAAAGTGTGTCGACCTGCACTATTAATCCAGCTAGGTTTTCACATACATTTTCATTAATTTGATTTCTCTTGAAAGTTATTAAAATGCTAATTTTTATAAAAATGAGTACGTGTCAACTTCACTTGGAACCATGTAAATGCACATGGAAAAGTGTGCCAATGTCTGCACTATAAAAAATCCAGTCACTGCATCAACATGTGTACTAGTGCAGCTGCAATAAATTTCCTTTCATTTATTTGCACTGCTATGTGCAAACGCAGTACAAGTTCTTGATCGTGGGCGTTGACTACCTCAGAGTAGAATGAGGCATGAAGTGTCTCTTGCGAAATAGCAATCTTTTTCTATTAACTTTTTTTTGGTAAATGATCCTTATCTGTCAGCTGCAGGGCTCTCACTCGAGATTTCTCAGTATGCAGTGTCACTTATTTATAAGGTTTGGAAAGCTCGTACTTGCGTTGCCTACCACAAAGGAATAAATTATTTGTTGCTCAAAAGTATGACAGCAGACTTGCAACGCTTCCCCTTGCCTTGCCAAGAAACTGAATTTCATTACTGCAGACTACACAAACAGGTTACGGTCCTAAAGTAGTGTTGGAGCACAAGGCTGTTGCACCATGACAAACGACCGGACCATGCAACAGACTACTGGATGGCGTGACACACAACAGGACCACGCGATCGACAATAGACTACAAAACGGACAAAAGACTACAAAACAGACAACAGACTATACGGCAGACAACAGACCATACGAAAGACAATAGACCATACGGCAGACAACAGACAATACAACAAACAATAGACCATACAATAGACAATAGACCATACGACCAACAATAGACTATAGGATAGACAATAGACAACAAGACAGACAATAGACAACAGTGCAACAGACAACAGCGTCCCAAAATACGAAAGACTACAGAATTTCTGTTGTGGTATCCTGTTGTCATTTTCAACTGGGGTTGACATACTTCGACTGTAGGGCACCGAGTAAGTTCGCGTCGTTGCCAGGGAAGCCGTGTATAACCCTCTGAAGGCTTCTTCTAGTAGCGCCTCTTGTACAATCTGGGTCAATGAGGTGGCGCAGGAGGTGCCAGGCAGATTTGGTATTCCAATTGTCTTTAGCGAGTGTGATTGCGTATTTCTCTGCCTTAGCGGTGAGGGCGGCAATACGTGTCTTAGGTCGGCGATTGAGTCTCTGTCGTTTCCAGCGTCTTGTGAGTTGGCGCCTGGCATCCCATAAATGCAAGATATGGCTATCGATTGCTGGGGCTTCGAATGTAGGCGCAATTGTTTTGGTAACCTCGTTTTAGATGTGAAGCATCTTATGGCGAAGCTTAATCCGGTGGTGGTGTGCGGCGTGGCCTCCTTACTGCGCATGCGCAGACCCTTTAAAAAAATAAAAATAAAAAAAACCTCCTCTCCCCCTCTCTCTTCTCTAGGCATCCCTTGCCGCGGCAACCACACCCTCACTGCGCATTCGCCTCCCATCCTCTCTCCCCTACTATGCTCCCCCCTCTCTCCTCTGGGCATCCCTGCCTGGGCTCCCACTGCGCATGCGCGTCCCCCCCTCTCTCACCCCTCCTACGCTCCCCCCCCCTCTCTCCTCTAGGCATCCCTGCCCACAGCGTCCACACCCCACTGCGCATGCGCGTCCCCCCCCCTCTCTCTCTCCTCTCCTACGCTCCCCCCTCTCTCGCCTCGTGACGTCGACGCAGGCAGCGTCTGCTAGCGAGTTTCTTGGTTGAAAAAACCGACTGCTCGAGCTGCACAACCGTTCACTGGCCACCCCGTATATATGGCAATGGATCTTGACCTCCAAGGTGGTGCCGGTGGGAGATTTCTCCTGTGCGTTGTTGAAGAATAAAAATTCGCAGCGTGCGCGTTAACTAAAGCGCACTGCGGGTCTCTGTGTCCAGTCGGAGTCTTCTGTCTCTCATTGCCCATTAGCAGCGATTGGCATGTTCCAGTAGGAAACACCGCTCCATCACTGCGTGCTTTGCGCCTCCTCAGTTTTCTCTCCTGCGCAACGCTGCGATAGCGCCAGCGTCAACGCCACCGCCAGTGTAAGCGTTAGCGCCCGCTGCTTCACATCTACACATGGTTCCCTTTAGCGCGAGATGGTGTTTTTTTTAAGTTGCAGTAAGATGCCGGCCCATTCCGAGTATGACGTGGGAGTTTGATGAAAGGGAAAGTTTTCTGTCTTGCGGAAAGCTGCCCAATCTATTAGCTTGACTGTCTTTTGATGTTTCTTGTGTCTGCCATACGATAAGGACGTGTGAATGACGAAATGGTCGTTCCCGAGGTTCTCCTGTGAGTTCCACCAGCGTGGCTGAGGAAGGTTGATACCCATCGTTAGGTCTGGACATGTATCCCTCGAAACACTGTTACCCGTGCGAGTGGGGTAGGCTGGTTCGGTGAGGAGAGTGATACCCTCAAGGGCCATGAGGTCGTACAGTTTTCGTCCTTTGGTGTCCTCCTTCGGATAACCCCAGGAGGGGTGTCGGGCGTTAAAGTCGCCTACTATAAGCAACGGGGCATTTCGAGCTTGTTTTTTGGCTTTGCGGAAGACCTCGATGAAGGTTTGCTTATGCGACTTGGGTCGACTGTATATGTTTAGCACGTGTACGGGCTGTTGAGAGCGCTTGATAGGCAGAAGTCGCGCACCAGGTGAACTCCGGAGTGCTGCCACCTCATGGGCTTACGATAAACTGCACTTCGTGGCACATGGCCCCCGAGATGAAAAACATGCCACTTACCCACTCTCAGTGTCAAGCTTTGATGCCTTGGCCTAAAGTCCTTCATTGCAATTCGCTTTATAATATGTTCTCAGTCTATTTACAGCATTCCTTTTAGCCATTAAATGCGATGGTGACCACGCTAGACAATGTTTAAAAATTGTCAAGAAAAAGCGGCAAATCATCATTAGGCATATTTTTATGACATCACGACAGCGTTTCTTTTGGCTGGGTTGTAAGGACTGCAGCAAAGCGGTGTTACCGAGTTGTGTTACAAAGACTGAGGCAATGCGAGAGGCCGAATTGCGAAATAAACGGTTCGGTTCATTGAGAATAATTGTTTCTTTTTGCTGCGGGCGATCGCAGGAGCATGAGAGACAAACTAATTATTTTTTTCTTGAACGTGCGACCGCACGAAGCACCGCGTTCCAACCGCTCCATCGACAGCTCCTACGAGCACGTCAGTATTGCACACAACAATGTACGGATGACAATTGCATAAAACTTGATGGCCGAGCGGGTTCCCCGCGTATACTTTTCCCAGCTCTTCTGGAATTCGCTCACTTGGGTATAGATCACAGATATTTCCATTCACGCTCGTGCCTTGATTCTTCCTGGCGCTTAACCAACGAGCCTTCTGGCGATGCCCAAATCAGAGTCAGTAGAGTTATGCACCTGCACCATGCTGTAACCCTCTCTCCCCAGAAGCTGAAGGCCAATTTATACGGCGGACAAACGCACACTGAGTTCGACTGCGGACTTCCCCTATTTCTGCGGAGATCTCCCTGACCACATGCATGTCAACAATAGCACGTAGCTTGAGGCGTTGATGCTTTCCGAAGGGAGAGGTCACGTGTTTTACGGGTTCGCATTTTGAGGACGCTCGGCGCACACGCGTTTTCGCCAACCTAGCCAAGGAACACTCTGGCTAGGTTGTAGTAAAAGTGGTGTTAATCTTATTGCATCGAGTGATTGAACACTTAACTTCCGGTCATTAATTCGCCGTTGTGGTTAGGTAATGAACCAAGCAATCATCCAGTGATCGTTTACAAAGGTGTGCGGAGACATACGACAAGAATGCACAGTTTGTTCTCGCCCACGACGCATCATGCAGGCTATACATGCCGCTCAAATAGCAAAATAATATTGCGAAGCCCCGCAGCCATGACAAAGCAGTCGGAAAGAAAGGAATCAGAAATAAAACATGAAGTATTAAGCAGACGCATCGAGTGCAGCAGCTATCGCGGCTAGACGTCTTGTCCGTAATGCAGCCAGCTGCATGGCGCTGCCCCTTTGGAAAAACTGCCGACTCATTTCCGCTAACGCAGGGCGCCCGATGTCTGGCAGATAACGCTCCACCTTAGGTGTTGAAGCAAGCTTGCCCGCAGAGTGCTGCCATCTTCTGGCACCGTAAAACAACCGCTCCAAACAGTTTACGGCCTCCAAGACGAGGTGCACCGGCTTCTTTGATCTCAAAGGTCATACCTCAGTGGTTGGAGTTGTAGGATATTGTTGTTTTTTTTTTTTTTTTATTTACGAGAGTGTGGTTTGGATGCAATGGATACGAGATAAAATGACTATGGGTATGTGTCATAAAATGCCTCAGGCTCCCCTAGATTTAGGGACTACGTATTTGAAAGCAGAACGTACTATACGCGACTACCATGATTCAAGCAAACTTGCGTGAATAATGATGCTATTTTTATTTGCCACTATGGAGCACGTGCTGTCGATTGGATTTTTGTCTCCTAAAGGAGTGCAAGTGGGTTGCTTAATGTAAAAGATCAAGGTTCACTGCATTGCTTCGAAGGCATGCCCTGTGATTAACTGTAGCTTCGTTTTCGCGCAGACGGGAGCTCTCGTATGTACGACAAAATGCCTTGTTTGCGAAAGTGCGTACTTGAAAACTAGACATATTGTCACGTTATTGGGGGACAGAAACCTGTAAGTGGAGGTCAGCCGAACGCCAGGCTGGTCCCATCCCTTGCACGAACTCATCGTGCTTTTTCACGTGCTTATCCTCATCGTCTTTCCCACAGCGGTACATACATACCTGCCAGCAACGATATTGCATAATACTAGCTGTTATCCTCGTATCATTACCCTCCCCCCCAGAAAGCATCGTCCCGATACGGATGTGTAATTGTAATGAACATAATAGCTTCTATTACTCGGTAATATGATAAGCGCCCATTTATTCTACTTGCAACCAAGATTTGAGCAAGGTGACTCAGGAGTGCTACATTCTTTTGTGACTTTAGATTAATGTTCATGCCTTCCAAGACGAACGCCGTTGGGTGTCTAATTTCAACTCGCGCCTGTTAAAGATTTGCCTTGTAGTCGAGCGTTTATGTGTTATTCAAGCTGAGATTTTCTGACTATAATAGATCTTATAACAGTGATGTCTTACTTAGGTATTTTCATCAATTCTTATCTCTTATCGCGTATCGCATCAAGCTTATCGGTCAATAGATCAGACGTTGTACTCCAAGTCGATTTACGACGCCGGAAGCACAACTGCATGCTGTAATTACGTATCGTGGGTAATGGGTAGATTGGAATAGATAAACGAATTAATAATGCGTCATAGCTCTGCATAATAGGGTTCGATGGAATGGGACGGTCATTGAACGAGATCTCGTAAAAAAAAAAAAACAGGTACAAATGAGGCTTCCAGCCGATAACTATCCCAGACATCCTGCGTGACAGTCGCGTACTTTACATCAGTAATGCGCCTGCGCTTGAAACCACTTTGTATTCTATACACTCAGCATGTCGGGAATAATGTCCCGTTGACTAATGTTATTTCGCATGCCAAAAGCGTGTAATGGTACCAAGAGCCACACCATGGGAATTGGAAGTCTACTCGGTTGGTCAAACTTTATTAAGCGTCCTGAGAGACGCGACTAGCGCGCAGCGGGTTGTGGTTCAAATCTGACCACCCCTTACGGTGGGTCGAGATATTATTCGTGATGATATTCGTGACCAGTTACACCATGAACAAAATGCACTGCCGCTGACGTGAACTTTTATGCACCGATGATGATGACGAAGATTAACATGAGACCAGATGGATTCGGCGTTTGCGTCGTTTTGAGCAAACGAATCAGGGATTCTCAGATTTCATTTTAACGCAATAACGTTAAAGAGCTTTTTTGGCGGAAATTCCAGTGTCGGCGTCATAATAAAAATTTCCGGGTCCGAATGAGGAAGGAACCCGGGCCATCTGCGAGGGAAGCAGGTGTTCTACCACACAGCCACGCGTCTGGTTGGAAACAGAGCAAAAATAACTTCCTCTGCTTGGAATTGCAGTGAAAAGAACTTTCATGCTTTACAAACACACGCATCCTGCATACAGGCGTCACAATATAACATGTAATATCGCGGCAATATTACGTGGTACAAACGTACATTGTCATCGGGCGTCAGAAGATGTGAATGTCATAACGACTTTGTGGTTCAAAGCCGTGCACCCATTACAAAAGGCACACACGTTACTGCACCTGTTCCCTTAAGACCACATAGTGGGTGCATAGCAAGTTCGAAAACATTTCCCGCATTTCCCGCGCATAATTGCTCATGGTTTACAGCATGTTACCCATTACATAGTATGCACTAAGTTATTGAAGTACGCACTAGGGACAGGGTATCTCTATCGCATTTAACTCTAAAAGGCGAAGCTTAAGGGTACATACATACAAAGAACTTTATTCGAGTCCTGAGGGACTCGAATAAAAGGTCCCCCCAAATTTTTAAAGAGCGGAGCGGTCCTATCTCGCGTTAAATACCGTGACCCAAAGCTGTCAGCATCATGAACCAGCACGCGCTCTCTTCCTCCTCTTCTTAATTTTCTGCTTCGCTACAAGAAAACGAGCGCCGATTGCGCCGGCATGGTCTACAATAACCGTGATGGATTAGAGGTTGAGTACACAAAGAGAAATAAAGAAAGATAAAGGTGCAGGGAAAGAAAGAAAGATATAAAATAAGAGAAGGAAATTCTTGCCTAAAAGAATTCTTCGCGGGGTGAGATTCGAACCCGCGTAAGCTCGATCCGAAAGAAAGCGTCATAACCACTCGGGTATTCAGGCACGCTACTAGAGCATGGCATAGCTTTGTGTAGTATAGATGTAGCAGGGGCGTTGGAAAAAGAAGTCAGCGTCAGGAGCAGTCGTGTTATGATGATGAGGAGAAAGAGATTAAATATGATCTAAATTCCATTCCAATATTGGTCATATTTAAATAAATCTGCTTCAGATAAAAGAGCAAAAAGTGTGGATGAAAATGGTACATGTATTAGGTGAATGTTTATTTTAGACAGTGAAAAAACGGTAAATATTGCGCCAAACGCATGGGACGTACGGGGCTTACCCGGTGCCTTAATGCGTATTAAGGGCACAAGAATACAAGCAAATATGAGATATATGCATAAGATTGGTTCGTGAATACGGGCGTTAATGTACTTTCGGACATGAAAATAGTGAAGAAACTGTAAACTTCGAAGAGTCTCAGAGTTCGAAACTTCAGACATTGTCATAAATTTGCTCGTTGGGGCTTCTGGCGGCCCCGTGAAAGCGTCCGAATTTTCAAGCATGTCCAAAAAATCGGCAGCTTTCACATCCTCATCACTCTTGTCTGTTGGTGCATCCAATTCGATATAGTTTTCTCACAACTGCCTGCTGCCCCTCTACTTTGCTTTTTTTCGTGCAACCTCTTTATAACAATACTCGGTTATAACAACCAAATTTTCATGGCACTTCAATATTGTTATAAGTGGGTTCGACTGTAGTTTGGCGCTATTCGAAATTAGGGTTTGCAAAGTGATACAATGAAACTTGACAGCGGCCGCGGCGGTCGCAGTTACGATAAAGCGGACAGTGCGAGCGACTCGTGTCCACAGGCTTAGGTGCTGGTTGCTGAAACACAGACAGTTAACTTTTCCAGATTTCTCCATTACTGCGTGTGTCATGACTCTGTTGTGGATTTGGTACGTAAAACCGAAGGAATTACTATTATTTGCAAGGTGCATGGATATTGCACGGTATATATAGACAAAGTTTTTGATACAGTACTGACCATGAAATATTGAAACCAGAATAGCATCGCGAGAATGTCTAGATTTTGAAATTCGCAAGGCGACATTCTTATGTAAGTTGTAACCATGAAATGCGATGATGATAATGCTCAATGACACTCGATAAAATGTACAAAAAATACTCGGGAAAAGAAACGTTAGTTTGACTATTGTACACCCGGTAATGCATCATTATTACAACTTCGTCTAGCTATTTACTTCTATGAAGAGCTCATGAAAGAAGCAATCATCTGCGTGGTCATTTCTAGGTAACTGCGTAAGCGTATAAAACAGATTACCTAGTGTGAAACCACACTCAACGCATCACGCCTGCTATATGGAAAATGTAGCCACCCTAAAAAAATATTTCGCAGTCCCATGGCCCCTGCGACGCCAAAGGAATGAGCGCAAAGAAAGTAATGTTGAGCGGAAGCATAGTGCGAGCTGCTATCGCGGCCAGACATCTTGCCCGGGATGCCGCCCGCTGTACGGCGGCGCGTACTTGAAAAACTGTCAAGTCATCGCCAGTCAAACGGGCAACCCGTCGTCTTCCAGATAACGCTCTCCCTTTGGCGTTCAAGCAAGCTTGCCTGAGGAGTGCTGCCATCTTGTGTGATTCTGAAACAAAGTTCCGAATCGGTCATAGCCTCCAAGACGAGGCGCACCCAGCTTCTTTAATCTCTAAGGCCAAGCTTCAGCGCATTGCGTTGTAAGGTTGCTTGTCACTCACGATAGAGTTCGCCCTTCAGAATGAAAAATTATAGGTCACCGATTTGAAAGCGAAACGTATGATACGCGCGGGGAAAAATTTGATCACGGTTGCCTAACGAGCGCTGTCTTTTGTCATTGTGGAACATGTGTTCTCAATTGGGTAAGGCCTCCAAGACTTATACACAGGTTTTTGTCCGATCTCAAAGGCCACGCTTTATTGCTTAGATTTGAAGTCTCGCGTTGCGGATTAACTGCAGCTTCGCTTTCGCAGCGCTGATGCAAATGCTGTCGTGTTTATGACAAAGTGCTGCATCTGCTGCGCATTTTCGAAGCCGCGCTCTTCAAGACGAAACGTGATCTATGTACCCTTTTATTCTATCTGCAACCAAGGTCAAGACAGGCTGCCTGACGAGTGCTGCCTTTTTCGTGACTTTTCATCAATAGTTCTCAATCGCTCAGGCCACGAAGGACAAATGCAGGCGTTTTTTTTTTCTGTGTTTTATACGATAAAGCCGAAAGAGCGAGCGACCTGTGTACAAAGGAGCTGGTTGCTTAAACACAGACAGTTAACCTTTCAAGATTTCTCCCTTACTGCGTGTGTCTTAACTATGTCCTGCATTAGGTAACGAAGACCCAAGCAATTAATATTATTTGCAGGGTGCAAGAATATTACGCGGTATATATAGACAGTTAAAATTTTCGATACACTACTGACCATGAAGTATTGAAACCAGAATAAGATCACGAGTATGTCTAGAATTTTAACTTCGCATGGCGTTATTGTTATGCGATTTGTAACTATGAAATGCGACGATGATAACGCTCAATGACACTCGATAAAGTGTCACAAAAGTACTCAGGAAAAGAAACTTTAGTTTCGCTATTGCACACCCGGTAATGCATCAATTGTACAACTTAGGTTACCTATTTACTTGTATGGGAAGCGGCCCGCACGAACAACTGGTGTTCGAAATTGCAGAAGAGACACACCATCTAACTGAGAAAGGACATGACCTTGCCTTTCAATGGCTTCCAAGTCATTGTGGTATTATCGGCAATGAACGGGCCGATCAAGCTGCCCGTTCTGCCCATGCTGAAAACAATCGGATATCAATTCAACTCTCCAGAATTGACGCTGCACGGAAGCTCCGCATGCTTGCTCGCCGACGCACCACATCACAGTGGAACGAGCCACACTTCAAGCACGCACGATTATATACACTAGACCCAACGATGAGTCTTCAAGTTCCTCCAGGACTTCGCCGAGGTGACGCTACCATACTGTGCAGGTTATGGTTGGGTGTCGCATTTACCAATGCGTACGCGTTCCGCATAGGAATGGCCGACACCGCAGCCTGTGACCATTGCGGCAGTGACGAAACTATACAGCATATTCTGTGCGAATGCCCGCAATACCGTTTGCAGAGACAGTCGTTGTGCAAGGCACTCGATCAACTGGATGACCAGACTCTTTCGGAAGTCAGAATCCTGCGCCACAGACAGGACTCAACGTCGCATAAGAAGGCTGTGAAGGCGCTTCTGCGATTTCTGCGTTCAACCGGTCTCTCCAAACGACTCTAATCAGAACCTCCTACATGTGTGTGCATATGTGGGCATCCTTTTTTTTAATTTCTTCTCTCTCTCTCTATCCTCTTTCCGACCCCCCTTTCCCCTGCCCCTGTACAGGGTAGCAAACCGGTTCTTCTACCAGGTTAACCTCCCTGTCTTTCCCTTTATCTATTTCTCTCTCTCTCTAAAGGAAGAAACAATAATTTACTTGGTCATTTCTAGGGAATTGCGTGAGCTTATAAAACAAATTACCTAGAGTTCAACCACAGTCACGGCATCACGCCTGCTTTATGGAAAATGTGGTCAGCCAAAAAAAAAAAAAATGAGTGCGCGGTCCCCTGGCCCGTACGACGCCGAAGGAAAGAGCATAAAGAAAATAATATTGAGCGAAAGCATCGTGCGTAGCTCTTATCGCGGCCAGACATCTGGCCCGGAATGCAGCCGGCTGTATGGCGGCGCGTACTTGAAAAACTGTCAATTCATTGCCAGTCAAACAAGCAAGCCGTTGTCTTCCAGATAACGCTCTCCGTTTGGCGTTAAAGGAAGCTTGCCTGATGAGTGCTGCCATCTTCTGTGATTATGAAACAAAGTTTTCAAATCGGTTATAGCCTCCAAGACGAGGCGTGCCCGGCTGGTTTAATCTCTAAGGCCCAGCTGCAGCGCATTGCGTGTAGAGATGCTTTGTCATTCACGATAGTTCGTCCTTCACGATGAAAAGTTATAGGCCGCCAATTTGAAAGCGAAACGTATGATACGCACTGGGAAAATTTTGACCAAGGTTGCCTTAATAGTGCTGTCCCTTGTCATTGCATAGCATATGTTCTCAATTGGCTAAGGCCTACAAGAAAAATACGCGTGTTTTCTTTGATCTCAAAGGTCACGTTTTGAAAGGCTGAGTTCGTTTCGCCGCAACTAATGCTGCCCCCAGAGATGCGATTTTGGACGCATATCTCGGAGGCCGTGCATGAACTCAAATCACGTTAGTCCTTGAATTAGATTCAACGCGGCAGCCCGCCTGACGCGCCTGGGTGGTCGGTACGCATTTCCTGAATCGTTCTTCAAACATCTCCACACGTTAATGCGGAAGTTCAGACTTCTGAAGTTTGTTTAAGAGCCCTGTTACTGCACATTAAAAAAATAAAAACATTACACCACAGTCACCTTCCCTCCGTATGGTTTGCATGTCATCGATTCCTACGGTAAGTCGGTTCTGCGGAATTTTTTACTACAATCTGAAAACGAAAATAAAATAATAGTACTGGTAAAATCATAAAACTCTTTCTTTGTGCGAATGCATCTAATGCAGGAAATCTGGCTAGCTTTCATAACATCACACCTGATGCAAAAAACGGACTATCGAGGTATTGGTACCATAAAGACAATTCAACATCAGATATATGAGCGTCGACACCTTGTGTTGTTAAACGAACGTTTTCTTAGTTATGTACCTCGTGACGTGAACGCACCAACACAACCGTTTTCTTGTGTATACGTATGCCTTCGGACTGATCGTTCAATTATTGAAGGTAAAAAAACAGCAAGGCGAACTGTCCCTTTATGGTGGTACCGAAATTCATCAGTAAAATGTGGTGCTTTTTTATATAAACGAGCGAAATATATTAACCATATATGTGCTAAATTTCATAGGAGCGTAAAGCGCGACTTTCACTTTTAAATCAATCGTAACGAAATGCAGGGAGTCCTTATTATAACGTCAACTCAAGGAGCAGTCTCCAATCACAAGTGACGCAAAGCGCGCGCCTGTTTGAATCAAACTGAGCCAGATTTATTCAATAAGAGCTGCGTCAACAATCGCGACCAAAACAACCAACATGACCACATCCAATCTGTTTCCTGTGTGCCCTAGTTACTATGCTATCATGCTGTCGTTTCGGATGTAGTTTTTCTTGGCCGATGTAATGCTCTATGAACGACATCAAGTTCTAGGGCAAACCTCGAATATGAAGAGTAAGATGCCGTCTTTCTGACTTCTTTCTGTCAGCTAGTGTTAACTGAACTAACGGCACCAACGACTGAAGATGCTGTAGCCACCGACACTAGAAGAAAGCTAACAAGAATTCAAGACATCGGAACCAATGTTGAAATTCTCTGGACACCAGGGCACACTGGCACGGACGGGGGAAAAGCAGCCGCTCATGCGGTCGCCGCTCAAGCGGGTGGATTTGAAGACATATACAATACCCCACACCCCAGTTCCACGCAACACACGCAGAATACCCAAATCCTTATCTTAAGATGTGGGCAGCAGGCTCTCCTAGCACAGCACTGATGCATTACATTCGCACTAAAATGAAATCAGGCAGCAAAAACATACTGTTGGAAGCTACACCGGCGTGTATACTAAATTACAAGGGTGGGTTTACTCGTGCACGAGAAATTTTTTTGAACAAAGTTATGGCCAACTCTGAATACACGCCACACATAATTGACAAATGGCAGCAAGCTAACTGACCTTCGACGGACCGTACTCCTACGCGATGCACACACTGTCAGACGCTGTGCCGAGCAGATTTAGAACATCTGATTTGGACATGCGCAGCTTTCTCAAAAGGCAGACGGCGCATTCAACATCTGCTGCATGGCGACATGACCGCTCTACGGGATTTAATAAAGTCCGACCATGAAGCACAGAAAGCTCTCGCAATATACGGTAGTCAAAGTGGCCTGTTTAGAGTGGTGTAGGAGAGTTCGGCTGACCCATGCAGAGGCGTGACATGAAGCTGCTCATCATCGTTTATTCACCTTACCCATTTCCCACCTCATCCCCAACAGCGACCAAGAGTCGTCCTTTCCTTGAATAAAGGTCATATTCATTCATTCAAACCTTTCCTCCGTTATGTTCCATATGGTCTACTTGAAATGGGAAGATTTAATGAAATAAACTTTTAATTTTTCGAATGAGTGTCCCCGAGCTAGTATGCTAAGGGTCACACAAGGCAAGAGGGTCCCTTATTTAAGCAAGACAAGTGAAATAAAGGTATTGACCACCAACATATTTCTTGATGAAGAAGTGATCCGAAACGGCGTGTGATAAAACGAGCGAAAAGAAAAAAAACCAAAATAGGTGAACCATCTATAGTAGGGCTTCATCAGATGCCAATAACACGAAAGCGCTTCTTACAGCCCAGAATGGTGTGCATTTGGCCTGGATGAAACCCTTGGTCTACAAGTCTAGTTATCGTCATTATACCCACGCGAGAAAGGACGGAACCGATGGAAGCACAGAGGCGGTGTTGAAATTGTCACAAAAGATTACTATAGCATTCATTCGCGGCGATTTAGATTGCTTTTGCGAGATAATTGAATTGTAAATGAAATGTTCTACTTTGTAAGAGCCGAATCGGATTTTATCTCTGGATAACGATGGTATCGCATTACATATATCTTATTTTCAATATAGATTTGGCGTATTTTGGTGACATGAGCGCACTAGAAAACAATTGAGAGCAGAGCGTACTATATTGTCAACAGAAAAAAAAACAGCGTTTTTCTCAGCGTCAGTTAAAGCGCACTTGGCTCTTTAAAAAGCCACAATAATCGGCGCGCACGCACACACACACACACACACACACACACACACACACACACACACACACACACACACACACACACACACACACACACACACACACACACACACACACACACACACACACACACACACACACACACACACACACACACACACACACACGCACACACACACACACAAACACACACACACGCGCGCACTCTTTCGCTCGACGTGTCACGTTGGCTACGGCCACCGCTATTTTGAAGGAACGAAAAAGCAAATATATGGAAGCAAGTATTATGCGAAAGCATAGCACGCAGTTGTTATCGCTCCCAGACACCTCGCCCGGCAATGCGCGAGCTACATGGTGCCACATTCTTGAAAATTTGCCGATTCATCCACAAGGCAGCAGATGGACTGCGGAGTGCTGCCACATCACGTGGTTACGAAAAACTGTACTTCGTGGGACATGGCTCCCGAGATGAAACACATGCCACTTACACACTCTTAGAGGCAACGTTTCGTTGCCTTCGCTTAAATACATTCATTGGAATTCACTTTGCAGTATGTTCTCACACTATTACAGCACTCCTTTTAGCCATTAAATGCGATGGTGACCACAATAGAACGCTGTTTATAAACTGTGAACAAAAAGTCGCAATTCATCATTAGGCATATTCTTATGAGATCACGACAGCGTTTCTTTTCGCTGGTTTGTAAAAGGGGACTGCAGCAAAGCGGTGTTACCGAGGGTAGCGGCTTGGGCTTGTTGGAAATTATTGCGGATGCTACTAGCGCGAGAACACACGGACGAGAAAGCGCAGTGTGTCGTCTTCTTTCTCGTCCGTGTGTTCTCGCGCTAGTAGCATCCGCGGTGTTACCGAGCTGTGTTAGAAAGAATGAGGCAATGGGAGAGGCCGAATTGCGCAATGGAACGTTAGGTTCGTAGAGTATAATTGCTTGTTTTTTTGCTGCGTGCGCTCGCCGGAACATTAGACAGACTAATTATTTTTTCCTTGAACGTCCAACTGCACGTACCGCCGCGTTCCATCGGCTCCATCGACATGTCCTTCAATCACTTCAATATTTCACACAATCATGTACATATGTCAACTGCACAAAACTTCCTGGCAGCTTAGGTTCCCTGTGTCTACTTTTCCCACCTCTCCTGGAATTTGATCACTTTGGTATAGAGCATAGATGTTTCCATTTGCGCTCGTTGGCTGATTTTTCCTCATCAAGGAGGCGCTTTACCAGCGACTCTTCTGCAGATGCCCAAATCAGACTCCTTGGAGTAATGCACCTGCACCCTGCTGTAACACACGCTCCCCAGAAGCTGAAAGCCAATTTATGCGACCGAGAAAGGCACATTCCCTTGGACTCGGGCCTTCCTCTGTTTGTGCGGGGATCTCCTTTACCACATGCATGTCAACAATAGTATGTAACTGTGGGCGTTGATCCGTTCCGAAGGGAGAGGTCACGTGTTTTACGGGTACGCATTTTATGCACGCTCGGCGCGCAAGCGCTTTCCTCCAACCTAGCCGAGTAACACTCTGGCTAGGTTGTAGCAAAGGTAGTTTAATACAATGCACCGAGTGATTCAACAGTTAACTTCCGGTCATTTATTTGCCTTTGTGGTTAGGTAATGCACCAAGCGATCATCCAGTGATCGTTCCGAAAGATTTGCGGGGACTTATACAACAAGAACACTCAGTGCGTGCCCGCACCAGACGCATCATGCAGGCTATACGGGAAACTCAAACAGCAAAAGATTAGTGGGAAGTCCCGCAGCCATTGCAACGTAGTAGGAAAGAAAAAAAGCACAAAGAAAGCATGAAGTATTAAGCAGACGCATCGTGTGCAGCAGCTATTGCGGCTAGACATCTTGTCCGTAATGCAGCCACCTGCATGTGCTGCCCGTCTGGAAAAACTGCCGACTCATTTCCGCTAACGCCGGCCGTCCGATGTCTGGCAGATAACGCTCCACCTTCGGTGTTGAAGTAAGCTTGCCCGCAGAGTGCTGTCATCTTCTGGCACTGCAAAACAAACGCTCCAAACACTTTAAGGCCTCCAAGACGAGGCGCACCGGCATCTTTAATCGTAGAGGCCATACTTCAGTGGTTCGCGTTGTCGGTTATTGTTTTATTGCGATATCAATTATATGGACACTCTCGGCTGCTTTTCGCCGTCGGCGTCATGCTCAGTATATGTATATGTATATATATAGATATATATACGTAGAAAAGGCACAATGAAAAAATAGTTGCAAAATTGCTTTCCGACGCGCGGAATCGACCGGGCGACCTCTCGCTCCGCAGCGCGCGGCTTTAACCACTAGGCCACGGAGGGGCATGTTCTTTAACGTACTAACGGCGAGCTATTTATATACACCGTTTACCGCTGGCGTCTTTTTTGCATTACCACCGAGATGGCGCCAAGGGCGCGCTCAGCGCCCCGCTCGTTACGATGCGTGCACTGTGTACTTAGCGTAGTCCCCTGTGCACGCACGCGCTTATCTTGTGGAGGGAGCAGTTTCTTCGTCTTGAGCTTTCATCGGAAAGGTTGCGTGTAAGTTACAGAGTGCACAAAGGTCACTTCGCTCGCTACAGAGACACGTTTTTCGAAAGGAGTGCGCTGTACAAACACCGCGAAGTAACAAGTGCGCGCTCGTTTGAGCAGCGCGTTAAGTGTCGAGCTGTGAAAGTTGTTAGTTCGCGCTCGTCCTGTGTTTGTTCTTTTCGCGCATCCTTTCCGCTTCTGCAGCGCGCTGCATGTTTCGATCTGCTTGCCGTTCTACGCAGGACATTCCGATTTGTTGCTATCGCATTCATTGCTTTGCCTTTGCGGCAAAACTGTGACTTTTTTTTATTTACGAGGGTGTGGTTTTCGCACAATGGAAACAAGGTTAAATGACGCTGGGTATGCGTAATAAAATGCCGCAGGTTCCACTACACTTAGAGACAGAGTATCTGATAGCGGGAGGTGTTCTACGCAAATTTGCCTGAAGAGTGATGCCGTTTTTTGTCAATGTGGTACTCGCACTCTCGATTGGTTATTGTCTCCTAAAGGGATGCAAGTGGCTTGGTTTAATAAAAAATGTCAAGCTTTACTGCATTGCTTTGAGGGCATACGCTGTGATTAACTGTAGCTTCGTTTTCGCGCAGACGTGAGCTCTCGTATGTACGACAAAATGCTTTGTTTTAGAAGATGCGTACTTTAAAACGAAACATATTGTCACGTTATATTGTGATAGAAACCTTAGCAGGAGGTCAGCAGCATGTCAGGCTGGTTCGATCACTGGCAAAAACAACTCATCATGCTTTTTCACGTGCTTATCTTAATTGTCTTTCCCACAGCGACACATACGGTACGCTGCATCTATGCGCAAATGTTAGTGTACGACGATTCTCTATAACTGTCAAATACAACCTGTAAAGCTGCAACACCCCAGCAAACCTAGAGACCTAACGGTCATCTGCCTCTTTGAACAACAAAGGCACTGCTTGAGTACTTTGCACCACACCCCACTATACACACTGTCAAAGAACGAAACTGTAGAAAAAAGTTCCCTAGACAGTTCACAAGCCAAAT
>JALIZH010012428.1:0-61784 GCA_030522465.1 Rhipicephalus appendiculatus | reverse complement strand
GTGATCTCTGTGCAATTGTTATATTAAGTCACTGTGCAGTAGAACTGTTTCTCTCACCTTGGGTTTAATAGATATTGGATTATGGAGCTTTTTTTGGTGCCTCTCATCCATGTGACATCGCTCATCATCTTGGAGACTTGTCAGACACGTGTGCTTAGCACATTGTTCTGATTACTGATTTGCCACACGTTTGTTTGGTGCTGTGTTCATTTTGAAGGTTCCAAGTCGGCTGTGACATCGGACCTGCCACATTTATTGTGCTGTAGATGTGTAACTACTATAAGTACCTGGCTAATGTAAATGCGATACTAGCACACAGAGAATACATTTAAAATAGGCGTTTTCATGTACTGTTGCAAAAGTTGTCATTCAGTTTTTGTCTAAGCGTCATACTTGGACCATTGGGGAGTTTTAGTGGAGTGAATAAATCTTTATTATTTGAAAAGGTGTGGCGTTTTGATTAGCTCTGGCTCGACACAGCAAGACAATGCTCCACAGGCAGGCCGTATATGTTCCCTTCACTGTCTCCAGTTACCTTTTTGTAAAGTTCGCGCAAGAAAATTCAGCATGTTTAACCAACTAGCCCACTGTCAAGTGTTTCCAGATAGCTGGTTTTGAAGGGGCTTAAATTTGCTAAACACCAAGCGATGTTGGCCAAGGCGCCTTGCTTGCGAGATGCGTAAAAGAAGCAAAGCATGCATTGGCGAGCGTTGGTTTTGGAAATGACGATATGACATTGGTAAGTGTTGTCGTAGTTGGTTCAGTACGAGACAAGTACTGAACTCGCATGAGCGCAACAGAAAGCAAAACAATATCCAGCCAACCGTTGATTGAGCCAGAAAGTATTGAGGAGAGTTACTGCGGTGTTTTCATAGAGACATCTGTATTAATAGCAAAACTGTTTAGCGAATTCTTCCTTGTTCACCCCGTACCAAAATACTATCATCATCATAAATGGGTATGGCCACAAAAACTGTAAATCCCACTACTCGCCACTGTTCCACTAAAAATGAAGAAGGCAACAGCTGGCCCAACAAACGGGTATGTGCAACAGAAATTTGTGCTGCCTATCAGATAACTCATCATCAGAAACGGGTATGCGCAACAGAAATTGGGTAAATCCCACTACATACAACTTCCACCAGAAAGGAAGGAGGCAACAGTTAGCCCAACAAATGGCTGCGAAGCGTCAGCCCCGGAGCCGAAGACCCCGCGAGTACGTAAAACGAAAGAATACTAGGGAACGGGAAAGGCAACGGCGGCTGCGAGAAGACCCCGAAGCGATGAAAGGCCTACGCCAATGACGACGTGCGCGTGCCGTGTCTGTGACTGTCTGTGGTTTAACTTGAGCATCTCTTCCCTGAGAATCAACATAGAAACCACCTATAGCAGGGGGTCTCAAACTCAAATCAGCCAGCGGGCCGCATTCACACAATTTAGTCCTGCAAGGGCCGAAAGCGGGGGGAGTTTGTGTAAATTCAGCACACGCTGCCATTTGAAAGAAAAGCTGTCCCATATCTCGTATGCGACGAGATCGCCGAGGCGCAGAGAATCGCACAGTTCGAAAGGCTGTCCGGCACCAAAACAGGAAGACGCATTCTCGACCTGCTCGGGATTCGATATCACGAGGCGCGCGGACTGAAGGAATCATTGCTACCTGAAGTCAGGGACGCCATACTGACGGAAAACATCCCCAGGAACATGCACCCCGTTCACGACTTGCAACGACGCAAGTGCAGAGCGGTAGCGATCCTGAAGGAACACGGCAGTCGAGAGGGCGTCCTCTTCGTCGATGCGGCCAGGTACCCACGGTCCGCCGGCGACGGCGACGGGGGACGACCACAGCCACCACCGCTACAACAGAACGGGGGAGACGAACTGGAGGCACAAACACCATCACCACTACTACTGCTACAACAACAACGGCGGCAGCGTCAGCGGCAACATCAGCGACTAGTCCGGCCGACGGCGGCGGCACCTGCCTTCTCCATGGCGGTCGTGGATACGACGGGAAAGATCCGGGTCACGTCTTCGGCAAGGTTGCCGTCGGCCGAAGCTGCGGAAGAGATGGCCATAGCCCTCGCGATACTCCACGGAGGTGCAGACGACACCTTGATTATTAGTGACTCCAAATCAGCGATTCGGAACTACACTAAAGGCTGGGTGTCGGAGGAGGTGGCTCGCATGCTCAACGCCAGGGCTGGGGACTTCGTGTCAGGCAAAATTACGGACAAGGCCCTCAAGTGGTTCCCCGCGCACATGGGGGACATTGCCGCTATCACCACCAACAGCCGTAAAAGCAACAGCAGCGACGCCAAGAACGGAAGACCCACGACCATCCCGCCCAATCACAACGAGCGCGCCCACCTCGTCGCGAGGCAACTCACCCGCCGCGACGCAGGAGCAGCCGCCACCGTTGTTGGGAGGGACCCCAGCGGAGGAACGGCGATGGCCACAGGCTCCGGCGCCGCCGTTATTGCCACCACCACCACCTCCGTTGTTGCGGCAACCGAAGTTGGGACACACGACGCAAGTAAACAGAGTTGTGCCGACTGCTATGCCGAAGAAGTCCCGGCCACATACCACGAGGTGCTTGGACATTATAGGAAAGACCGCAAGAAGTATCCGGCACCCCACGTGCGCCTGGACAGGTCGCAGGCGGTGGACCTGAGGCGACTGCAGACGGGCACTTTTACCAACCCCTACCATCTGCACCGCCTGTGTCCCGCGCTGCACCCGTCGCCTGGCTGCCCTTGGTGCGAGCACGAACGGGCAGACATGGCGCATGTACTCTGGGAATGCGCAAGGCACGAGAGGCCACGATTACGGACGACGCAAGCTGAAGGACCCTCTGAAGTGGCGCGCCTTGCTGAGCGATGGCAAGCCGCCCTCCTCAGCGAGGTCTACGAAGACCAGGAGTGGGCCGTCCAGCGGGCCAGGGCTGTCGCCGAGGAACTCGGTAGATGTTCCTCGAACGGTGGATCCCTGGTAGCCTAGCCCCGGGCACAACCGTTGGGCAAAATAAAGTTTATTCAACTCAACTCATCTCGTATGCGATTCTGAAAGACAGCGTTGTTTCACGATAGTCTATCAACACGTGGTGGCTGCAGAGAGTGTCTCACGAAAAGAATGCTTTAGACCTGTCATGCCTGTGTAGCTCACGAACATACTTATTACGACAATAAAAACAATATAGAACGAACGTGTGCGGGCCGCGGGCCGCAGACGAGAGGTTCGCGGGCCGCATGCGGCCCGCGGGCCTCGTGTTTGAGACCCCTGACCTATAGCCATAGGCGTGCGCACGAGGGGGGGCAGAAGGGGCGGCCGCCCCCCCCTAGTCACCTAAGAGAAGGGGGCGCAAATTCTGCCCCATACATTGACTTAATAGGGAGGGGGGGGCGCTGCGATGAACCTTCGCCCCCCCCCCCCTGCCCCCCCTGAAGGGGAACCCTGCGCACGCCTATGCCTATAGCATCACCAAGCTAAAGCCTAGCAACGAGAAGCAACCTAGAAACAACCTGCATCACCTATAGTTAAGGCCTAGAAACAACCTAGAAGCAACCAGATTAGTCTACAGAATCGTCCAGACTCGCTGTTTCAAGCCTTGCGCGGCTTAGTGCAAGCTTTTAGATGCGAAGCATCTTATGCTCGGGGCTCTGTCCGTCCCTCCCGCGTCCGGCCACTTTCATGAAGTAGGGAAGCACCCATTATGCGAACCAGAACACTGTAGTAATATGAAGGCCGTCAACCACTACTACAGTCACCAGAGTAGCCTCTCTGGCTGAGAGCACAGAGGGGCTGCTTAGCAATGGCTAGGCAGGTGGTGTCTGTCGCCCAGGTTGACCCCATTCGTTGAGTCATGGCCGAGAGCACAGAGAGGCTGATTACCAATGGCTAGGCAGGTGGTGTCTGTCGCCTAGGTTGACCCCATTCCTTAATCTCGCTTGCATGTGTTCGGAGGGGGGCTTAGTCCGTCCCTCCTTTCCGCGTCCCACACCACCACAGTGCATGCGCGTCCCCTCTCTCTCCTACGCTCACCCCCTTTCTCTCCTCTAGGAATCTTCTACTCTACGGAGCGGCCCCCCGCGTCCCACAGTGCGTCCCCTCCCCTATGCTCTCCTACGCTCATCCCCTTCCTCTACTCTAGGAATCATCTACTCTACGGAGCGGCGCCCACATCCCCACAGCGCATGCGCGTCCTCTCCCCCCTCTCTCCTCTAGGAATCCTCTACTCTACGGAGCTGCTCCCGCGTCCCACACCCCCACAGCGCATGCACGTTCCCTCCCCCTCTCTCTCCTCTCCTACGATCCCCCCTGTCCTTTCCTCTAGGAATCCTCTACGCAGCGGCGGGCACGACAGGTGGTGTTACAGCTGCATACTCCGCTGGGGGGCGCCACGGTAGTTCCGCGGTATGAAAATGACGGAGCGCGCGCGCCTCATTCTCTCTCCTGTGCAGCGCCGCGATGAGCGCCCGGACCACTGCCGTGAAATGAGAGCGGCGACGTTCCTCCCGCTCAAGCTAATTATCTCCCCGCTGCTTCGCATCCACACATGGTTCCATTTAGCGGGAGATGGGGGAATTTTTAGATGCGAAGCATCTTGTGCTAGGGGCTGTGTCCGTCCCGCGTCCGGTCACTTTCATGAAGTAGGGAAGCAGCCACTATGCGAACCAGAACACTGTAGTAAAATAAGGCCGTCAACCACCACCACAGTCATCAGTCATGGCCGAGAGCACAGAGTGGCTGCTTCAATGGCTCAGGTGGTGGGTGCAAGCAAAGAATAACGCGCACTACCGGTGGTGTCTGTCGCCCACGTTGACTCCATTCCTTGATCTTGCTTGCATGTGCTTGCGGGGGCTTTGTCCGTCCCTCCATCCCGCGTCCCACACCCCCCTCTCCTCTCCTACGCTCCCCACCTTTCTATCCTCTAGGAATCCTCTACTCTACGGATCGGCGCCACGTCCCGTTGACTCCATTCCTTGACCTTGCTTGCATGTGCTTGCGGTCCCGCGTCCCACACCTCCTCTCTCTCCTCATACGCTCCCCACCTTTCTATCCTCTAGGAATGCTCTACTCTACGGAGCGGCGCCCGCGTCCCGTTGACTCCATTCCTTGATCTTGCTTGGATGTGCTTGCGGGGGCTTTGTCCGTCCCTCCTTCCCCGTCCCACGTCCCACACCCCCTGTCTCCTCTCCTATGCTCCTCACCTTTCTCTCCTCTAGGAATCCTCTACTCTACGGAGCGGCGCCCGCGTCCCGCTGACTCCATTTCTTGATCTTGCTTGGATGTGCTTGCGGGGGGCTTTGTCCGTCCCTCCTTCCCCGTCCCACACCCCCCTGTCTCCTCTCCTACGCTCCCCCACCTTTCTCTCCTCTAGGAATCCTCCACTCTACGGAGCGGCGCCCGCGTCGCGTTGACTCCATTCCTTGATCTTGCTTGGATGTGCTTGCGGGGGGCTTTGTCCGTCCCTCCTTCCCCGTCCCACGTCCCACACCCCCCTGTCTCCTCTCCTACGCTCCCCACCTTTCTCTCCTCTTGGAATCCTCTATTCTACGGAGCGGCGCCCGCGTCCCGTTGACTCCATTCCTTGATCTTGCTTGGATGTGCTTGCGGGGGCTTTGTCCGTCCCTCCTTCCCCGTCCCACACCCCCCTGTCTCCTCTCCTACGCTCCTCACCTTTCTCTCCTCTAGGAATCCTCTACTCTACGGAGCGGCGCCCGCGTCCCGTTGACTCCATTCCTTGATCTTGCTTGGATGTGCTTGCGGGGGGCTTTGTCCGTCCCTCCTTCCCCGGTCCACGTCCCACACCCCCTGTCTCCTCTCCTACGCTCCCCACCTTTCTCTCCTCTAGGAATCCGGTCTACGGAGCGGCGCCCGCGTCGCGTTGACTCCATTCCTTGATCTTGCTTGGATGTGCTTGCGGGGGCTTTGTCCGTCCCTCCTTCCCCGTCCCACGTCCCACATCCCCTGTCTCCTCTCCTACGCTCCCCACCTTTCTCTCCTTTTGGAATCCTCTATTCTACGGAGCGGCGCCCGCGTCCCGTTGACTCCATTCCTTGATCTTGCTTGGATGTGCTTGCGGGGGGCTTTGTCCGTCCCTCCTTCTCGCGTCCCACGTCCCACACCCCCCTCTCTCTCCTCTAGGAATCCTCTACTCTACGGAGCGGAGCCCGCGTTCCGTTGACTCCATTCCTTGATCTTGCTTGTGGCTGCTTTGTCCGTCCCTCTTTCCCGCGTCCCACAGCGCATGCGCGTCCCCTCTCCCTCTCCTCTCCTACGGTCTCCCCGTCCTCTCTAGGAATCATCTACTCTACGGAGCGGCGCGCACGGCAGGTGGTGCGACAGCTGCATACTCCGCTGGGGGGTGCCACGGTAGTTCCGCGGTATGAAAATGGCGGAGTGCGCGCGCCTCATTCTCTCTCCTGTGCAGCGCCGCGAGAGCGCCCGGGCCGCTGCCGCGAATCGGGAGCGGCGACGTTTCTACCGCTCAAGCTAATTATCTCCCCGCTGCTTCGCATCCACACATGGTTCCCTGTAGCGGGAGATGGGGAATTTTTTTTCTAACAAAGCTTTTACTTGCTCCGGGTAGTGCGGACAGAAATTATCGTAAAGGACCGGCACATGCTTTCTTCATCTTTTTCATCTGCTACTTCTATTCGCTCCCACATGCGCACCAGTATTTGTCGGGCATGTGTTGCAATAACACTGCTGAGCGAGAGAACGTGTACAAAGGTAGAGAAAGAACGATAATTTAATAGCGGAGCTGTTTAAACCGTAGGTTAGGCTATCATGGGCAAACAAAAAGTGCACCTGTAGCTCGTCACCTCGCATTGCTACAATAAGCTTAGCCAAGCTAATTAAGCCAGGTCAAGGTAATTAAGATCAACGTAAATAATCAATGTCATGCAAATTATTCTAATTAATCCAAGCCATACTAATTAAATATACTTTTGATCTGTGGGCAGCGTGATCCAGACGAGGACTAAGAGGAACGGACACAAACAAGCGCTGACTGACAAGTGGTTTTATTTCTTTCACTCATGGTTCACAAATACAAAAAAAGAAGGATCATATGGCGCGTACATGTCGTGACAGGGTGTCATTTGATTACTAGAGACCGGATTATAGGCAAATGCCTATTTTTTCCCTTGCGTTCCTATCGCGCCACCTTGATATATGAGCATGAATTAGGAGTAAAGGAGGGCTTTTATAGTGTTTTTATAGTGCCTATAAATGCCTATTTTTGGGGGGATTGTGCCTAAATGTCTATAAGTGCCCATAAATGCCTATTTTCAATATTGGTGCCTATATGAACGCTATTTAGCCTCAAAATTTGCTTTCGAGTACAGTTTGAGACCGTAATTAATGTTACCGGGCAAAACTGACTTTTCGGAACTTTATGGGGTGCAACAACCTAGTTCCCTAGTTCAACAAACATCCGGGAAGCAACCGGTAGCAGCTGTGAAATGGGACGCGCCGGCCACCTTACCCCACCGCACTGACATGGCGCGAGCGGTTGGAGCAGGGGAGAGGAAAAGACGCTATTTCTGCAACCCTAAATGGGAGCACGTCCCAGCGTGTACAGTGGAATGGGGCAGCGCCTCCTCTATTTTTTCAGTGCCTGGGCGAACGCTCTCCTCGGGCCGTCGAGCGCGCGCTCCGCCTCCGCTCGCCGCTGCCGCGTGGCGGCGCTGTGCGAGTAGACTACGGGAAGCTGGCGCTGAACGGCCGCGCGTGTTACGAAGCTCGCGATTGTCTGTTTGCATCCGAGTTTAATTGCATTCTTGCTTCTCGCAGGTTTTCACAGGTGCAGGGAGTGATGGAAAGAAACGCGAAAATAGCGGCGCGCTATTTTCATCACGCTCTGACCGTGGTGGCAATAAAAAGAAGCTAGATGGCCTTTGTCTGTACCGTGTATGACACTGTATTTTTATCAATCATCCAGGATACAACCGCTCAAAAATAAATGCGAAACGTCGATACCGCATGTCCGCGTTTCTTTCCTAGCCCACTGTACGTATTCCGCAGGCAGTCTGTCAGACCGTGCTGTTGATTCGATACTTTCTTTCGAGTTTGATAGTATTCGCGTTTTATTTCCTATTTCCGGCTATTGCAACCACGTGTTTGCATGCTTCAGTATGTCATGCTGTTGTATACCACTTTGCAAATCGAACGGAAAGAAATCATGATTGTCTTTTTCTTATTTCCCTTTACGTACAAAAAAAGCTCTCAGGGTCCCTTGTGCATTCAGCTATTGCGACTGGAAGTCGAAAGCCAGCTTCTTATTTTTCTTCCTAGTCAATACAGGGTTTTAGAATAGCTAGCATACGCAAAGCTTTGCGTTAGCGTTTCGCGCCACTGCGCATGCGTCATACGCTTACCTCTTGCGGGCTCCCGTAAAGTGACGCCCGCAACGTCCGCAAGCTTTACGTACGGTATTCTAAAACTCTCTAATGTATTGAACATCTCCTGCTTCCCTCTGAGATACTTCTGCACCTAACGTGATTTTCTCACTGCCTCAAGCATCGGAGCCACTGCAAGCTTTCTGCACCTCAGCAGGTTATGCACTGCCTCCGTGATCGGCCCATTTTGACCAAGCGAAGATGTAATATGAAGACGTCACGTTATGTGACATCACGCAAACAATTATGATCTGTGACGTCCTATGATGACGTTATCACGTAATGATGATTCCTTACATCACTCGTGTTGACGCCGCCGATGGTCAGTTCTCGCGTTTGATGAGGCATCTGAGGCTTTACACTGTTCGGCTGTCGTTCTATGAAATTCCCGCTGCCGCTGGTGTTCGGGAAAGGTGTCTTGAAGTTCTTAGGCGGTATAATCGGTCTCCTAATAACATCTTCAAACTACACCAGAATATCTAGCCGTCATTTACGACCCGAAGATTTCGTAGAATATCAGAAGCGGCGGCTCAAGAAGGATGCAGTAGCGTCGGTCTCTGCAGACTACCCTTCACGTTTGCACCCCGAGGTAACAACTGAACCAAGCATGGCAAGTATCAATACACGTGGCCGTGCTGCGCCCGAACAGTCAACGAATGAATGTCCCCGTAGGATCGCTGCCTCGCAATCGCTGCTATATGCAGTACTGACATTAGGTTCCGAAGCTGAACAACCGGAGCCTGTGAACACCACATGCGCTACCGGCGAAACAACCGGCAAACATCCTGTACAGTGTCATAATGAATGCGTGTACAACGCTGAGCAGGCTGCCCCAAGACCAAGCAGGCCCCCCAAGCTTTCAGTATTAGCTCCCGGCAAACGCTTATTCCAAAATTTCAGACAGTCGAAAACCAACTCTCAGTCAAGCGAACATAATGGTGACAAAACAATCTTCCGCTCATGCCTGGCGCGCGCTCTGTGGTCACGGCCTAGCAGACGACGCGCGAGCGCCTCGATCGAATAGCCACGAACGACTCATGTCATTATAATGGAATAGTTGCCCAGAACGACAAGTGCTTCACGATTTCTGTCTACAAGTTTCATTATACTTCAAACAGCTCGAATACAGCCGAAAACTGCACCATATAGCAGCTTCGAATGCAGCCGCGGCATTCGTTTCTGCGAGCGAAGACGCGACGGCGGGTCTACTCTAGTGGTGGCGCCTGGCGGCGAAGAGCCGCACTAATGCCGACGGCCGGTTCCCATTGCGCGCTGCTCCTTCGCCCAGGCACAGAAAAATAGAGGAGGCCTGAATGGGGAGAGGAAAATAAAGGCGGGAAGAGGAGAGGGGAAGAAGCGGACCCAGTTGAAAATGACAACAGAACTTGCCTTGAGCACAACAGAAATTTCAATTGTACAAAAGGATTTTTCTGTTGTTACTACACATTCTTGTTGAGACAACACACTTTTCAATTGTGCATCCAATCTTTTATTGTGACAATAGAAGTGTGTGCAACACACTTCTGTTGTGCCACAACAGAAAGTTGAAGTGCTACGATAAATCTTTATAGTATTGTAAAAAAATGTGTCTTCACAACAAGCACCCGGCTGCTACTATAGAAATGTCCATATACTGCACGATAAATTTTTGTTGTACGAAAGAAATGTGTTGTGCTACAACAGAGACTTGTTGTCTTAGCGTATAGTCAATTGTGACAACAGAGGTCTTCCATAAGTAATGCAACAAAAATCTGTCGTACAACAGAAATTTGTTGTCTAAGCGTGCATCCAATTGTGGCAGCAGAAGTGTCTATAGAGTAATGCAACAAAATTGTGTAGTAGGACAGAAAGCTTCGATACAAAAGAACAACTGTTATGATATCACTGTGTGCCAGGCAACATATGTGAGAAAAGCTACCCTACAACTACTGGCTTGTAATATTGTTAAGCAACTGATGAGCATGAAACGAGCTTAAGATTAAAAGAATTTGGATTTGTTGCAGGAGGTACAAAAGCAAAAGCCCAGTTTTTGCAATATAGAGCAACATTACTGTTACTACTAAATGAACCCCCCTCTCTGGCAAACTGAGACACATTTTTTATCTTTATGGCCTTTTAACATAATACTTTTGGATTCATGGAATACGCAGCACTGTCACAGCGTGACAAGGAAGGGCATTCAAAAATTCTTGCTCTAGTACAATAGACTCATTTCCCTATGATCATGACAGTGCACTGCACATGAAAGTTGCAAGCCAAGCTGTCAAAGTGGGTTGTGCCACTGCCACTTGTTCAACAAATTTTTCATGTTAATTACTTCTTCAGGTTGTATGAAGCAGCAGGGTAGAGCACATCCATGTTGAGACAATCTGGCCTTATCGCTGTACACAGATGCTTCAAGAAAGCTAATACCATTACTCGTAAACACAGCTTGTTGCAAGATGCACCACGTTTTCAACTGGCAGTCAGTTTCCACAATGTAACTTTTCGTTTTCAAGTCTGCCTACTCTTATGAAGTGACTGCATGCTTGTTTGCTGCTTCTGCTGCAGCATTCAGAGGGCACACAAATGTCCTTTGCAAGTCGCAGTCTGGAAAGGCCACCAGCATGTCGATTTGCCAATTGCCTGCTGATGGGGAACTACGCGCGAAATGGCAGAAGAAAATGTGCCGCAAAGATTTGGTGGTTTGTGACAAGTCTCTCTCCACTGATGTATGCAGCAGGAACTTTCTTTTGAGCCACTATGTTAGAGAAAAAGCGGGTTCCTGGTGCAAGGTGAAAAGTATTTGAGGGATGTCTGCACCCCCACAAGTACATCTGCCTTCTGCAAACTATGTAAAGATTGAAAAGCTTGAGATGTTACTGTTTCGAGCTGGCCAGAAAACGAAAGAGAGCCAGACGGTCGTAAGCTTGCCGTTCTGGAGTGCCCAAAAGAGAAGGCTGAACAGAAGATCATTGCATAAACGAATAACAATGTACAGCGAGCCAGTTGACACATTTCACTGATAGCGAGGCTTCGGTCACAGGTAACGAAACATCACTCCTCTAGGTGAAATGTCCATAGTAGCTAGATGCTGAGAGAAAGGTGTAACATTTACGGTAACGGCAGGCACTACACTTCAGTGGCGTAGCCAGGGGGTGGCAGACCCGGCGCGTGCCCCCCCCCCCCGAATTTTTTTTTTTCACCATGGCATACAGAGCGAGAAATGACCATTTCAAGAAGGTCCCCCCCCCCCCCCCCCCCGAAAAAAAAAAAATTTCTGCCTATGCCCCTGCTACACTTCACTCCCATAAATTTTCATAGATGTTCAAAATGAGAAATAAAGCTGCTTTTCAGCCTCATGCAATAAAAGCTACTTAACGTTGCAATCTTACCCTGAAAAAAATCCACAGAGTGCATCATACGGTGCTCTATTTTCCTCAACTGCCATTATCGTGCCTGAACCAAGCTGCTAACACCACCACAGCTCACTGCATAGGTACGCCAGTCCTAGCTCATCATTATAGAAAATTAGTGGTTGAATTAAAGAAAGGCTGGTTTGACAAAGCTCCTTGCCTAAGCGGCACCAGCGCAAGCCTTCATTATTACTCGTTGAGCTTTCAGTAAAGCCATAGTGCATATCTGATCGGATGTCTGACGTGGAATTTGGCATCAAAGTCTGGCCAGAAAACAACAGCCAAGCGGCACAAATGAAACTCTTCCTTACAGTGAATGAAAGTAGAGGAACTTTAAGGGCTCGTTTTACTTTGTTAGACAATATATTAATGAGAATGAACAGACACTAATGCGAAGGAAAGTATGGGAAATATTCTTTGTAGTCATTGTGATGATATAAATGTGAAGAAAGTAAAGTGGACGAAAAGACAGCTTGCCACTGGCAGGGACTGAACCAACCTGCGACCTTCGAATAACGTGTCGGAAGCTCTAAAAAAGCTGCTTTTCAATCTTCACTGAGTTACGGAGGTGGTCATCCCCCCCATCCACTTTATGGGGTATACGTGTACCACATGCGACAGGCTTCAAGGAGTAACCGTTTCAAAGAAGGTGCCATGTTTTGTTACTTCAGAAAAAATCCATGCGGAAGAGGCTTGTTTTTCTGGATGAAACGTAACCGTTGCAATTGTTGAGGAATGTTGTTATTCCTTGGAGCACAGACCTCGCCATCAAGTGGGCCGGATGTTAGTGGCACCTGATGACGAAATTGTAGTAGTGTGGCTTCTTGAAGTGATGTAAGGTGCGCATTGGGGCTGGTTGGTTCATGACTACGAGTGAAAAACAAGCGCTAAAAAGACGGGACATGAAAGAACACGAGGCCGTGGTCCCGTGTTCTTTCTTGTCCCGTCTTTTTAGCGCTGTTTTTCACTCAGAATCTTGAAGTGATTTCACCGGGTAAACAGCAATACTACAGCTTATGGCTCTTGGCAAAAGCTATGCTGGCTCAGAAATACTCAACCGGTAGATTTGCTTGCATAGAACATCAGCAATTGAAGTTTCATGAGGATGCAACAAGGATTGCAAGTTTTGCAGTTCCTCCCACACATTTGCTCTGATGGTATTGCACAGGTTCTCAGAGCAGAGGGCTTGCCGGAATGGAGCATTGAATACACTGTTGGGTGTGCCCTTCTAATGTCTTCACAACTGTCATCACCTCAGAAAGAAATTTAAGGATGATCCTGGGTGGGTCTGCATTAATCAACCGACGAGCTCCTGCTCTGCTGCTTTCTTCTCCTCAGACACGGTGGCATAACGGAAAAGGCTGATCATCTCTTCCGATAAGATTGGGATGTTTTCGTTTTGGTACAGCATATATGCTTAAAAAAAGTTTTCACCCTTTCCTTACAAACAATGCTCATGGAGACGGCTGGTGCGGAAAGCGCCCAATGTCTCATTTTTTATGCGCTCAAATAAGAAAATTATCAATTATGTCTTGGGCCTGTAGCGGCCACCAATGCAGCAAGGGGGGAACGCTTTGATCGGCCCTCTCAGACGGTAAGGGTACCAATATGAGACGGTGCCTTGGTACTGCCTGCGAAAAGACGAACAAAAATAAATATGTGCGGTGTGTGCTCAAAGCACAAGTACGGTACTAGTAGTGCAGTCCGAAATATTTTTCGGATAGGAGCGGGCTTCAATCATACTTTATTTATGTTCGTGCATGTGTTTGTATGAGTCCCCTCGTACGCCCCAGAGCACGAGGGAGCTGGGGCGGGGCGGCCGCCCCCCTAGTCACGTAATGGGGGGGGGGGGGGCGCAAAGTCAGCCCCGGACATTCAATTAAAAGGGAGGGGGGGGCGCTGCGACGAACTTTCGCCCCCCCCCCCCCCCCCCCCTGAAGGGGAACCCTGCGCACGCCTGTGTGTATATGCACATTGAAAATCGAAAAATTTCGGGGGTTGAGTATAACCCCCCTCCCCCATTCCGAGTAGCTTTGGTACTAAAGGACCATGGTACTACTCAGTGATCCATCATTTGGTGCTACGGCGAATCACCAAACACAAAATTCCACTGCCCCCCCCTTCCAACAGGGGTTGCTCACAAATGAACTCATTTTTTCGAGCTGTGAACCACAGCCTCTAGTGGAATGTTTTTACGCTTTACGAGATAGTCGCAGAGAACATCAACACACGTCATGACACACGTTCACAACACATATTTCACGATGGACGAAACAGGCTGTCGCAATGGTCGATGATCACAAATCAAATCATTTTCCATTTTCTGTATCCACACACAAACACGCATGTCATGTGCGACTTCGCAGACGTGGGCTTTTCGTTTGATGTATGTGCGGTATGGGAAATCACGCGCCTCATACACACACAGACGCGCGCACACACCACTCGCTAAACTGCTCGAACACCACCACACAAACACGCATCACATTTGCTGCTTCGCAGACGTGGTCTTCCCACACACACACACATACATACAACTCGTTCATAACTTCGGGTGAAACTGATCGAACCCGACAACACAAACACGCATCACATTTGCGGCTTCGCAGACGTTGGATATTGGACTGAAGTTTGCTGCTGCGTTCAATTTAGGAATGCAGGTAGGAGCAAGTAGTGCTCTTGGGGAATTCCGTGCGACATACACAGTCACCATTCTTCCGTAACTTCGGGCTTAGCACGGGGATTATTCTGCACGAACACGACAATATCGCACCGCACGAAAACAGCTGTAACAAACGTCGTACTATCGCCCTATCGCGTAGTACACATACAGTGTTACCAAGGCTTTTTTAGTTCACGAACTCGTCGAACGGCGATAGCTTAGCGGCATAGTGCGCTCCGTGTCGTTTGGACGGTGCTATACGTCGCAGGTTCGATTCTCGATGGTGCGCAACTTTTTTTTTAAATGCTTTTTTTTTTTTTTTTTTTTTTTTTTTTTTTTTTTTTTTTTTTTTTTTAATTAACGTTACTTCTCTGATGGAGCCGTAACTTCAAATTTTTATTATGCAAGAATCATGGTGCCAGCGGCGGGCGCGGGCGGCTCTGGCTGTGCGACGCGAGCAATGTAGTGAGCGGCGAAGGCGCACCGTAAAGGGTGACCTGTCTAGTGAGCCTCCTCCTAGTGACACAGGCCAATTAGTGACGCTGCCGAAGTAATGAGAATCAAATGGGCACTGCTAACAACACGCGGATAACCTTTGAGACACTGGATTACACTGTACACAAACAGCGCGAACAGCTGTTGCCCCGTCAATATAGCGCTGGCGTTAAAGTGACGGTGTTCCTCATAATTTTATGCCCATCTATGCCTATTTAGTGCGTGTAAATTACAAAACAGTCGTGCTATTCGCTCCCGTTGATGAAAAGTTAACATATAATGGCATCGTAACCAGCAATATTAATGACAGTTTGTCATGTTTGTGACTGTTACTCTTAACACTTTTAATAAGCAGTAGGTGGCGCTGCGCTTCTTCCTTCTGTTTTTTTTTCTTTTCCCCGCTCCACGCACTTGTGTTTCCTCACGCTCAATTTGACTGGTGTTATTGTGTGATTTCGACGCTCAGCTAGATCAACTGTGCAGTGTTAACTTCTCAAATGTTTTCCTCATCGTCTGCAGCAGTGAATTCTCTTGCGCGCTACTTTGTTTCCGTCAGCTGGATATCGTCAATTTTGACAAAGAAGAACACTACGAAGTCTTCTTGGCTGGCGAGGAAAACAGCCGCGGCACCCACTTACTGCACATGAGCCGTGAGTATTGCAGCATTGTTTGATTGGTTGCTAACGCCCCGTTAAGACATTGTCTACTGACTGCAGAAGCTGTGGAAGCGATGGAGGAGGCGTGAGTCGAACAACAGTCGATGTGCCGCGGAAGCTCGGCGATGCTGAACTGGGACTGGGACCACGAAAAAGTGAGCTACGCCTGTATGCTTCCTTCTTTAATGTAACGGAAAGTCATTCTGCGAAGGAAAAAGGTGCCGTCCTTCTTGGGTGCAGTTTTCGTCCCGATTCTCGAGTGGAATGAGACTTGTCAATAGGCGACACGCATAATGAAATAAAGTAAAATGGTCTCCTCAAGAGGTTGTGAGCATTCAGCAACCTTGCGACATGCTTTCCCAATCAGCCCCGCATTTTTATTACTATTTGTTTTTGTCTCGTAATGCTCGACAGCAGCATGTTTTCGTATTTTGCGTTTGGCACCACAGCCATCAGAACAGCTGTCATTCACGCCAGCCTTGACGGGTCTCTTTCCTCTTTGTGTTCATAATGCTTGAGCATTGCCATCTTGACAACAATGCTGTGGGGTTTCAAAACTTGCCGAGATTTTACATCAATTAGAGGGGAGAGGTACCCCTTAAAAAAGCGTTCAATCCTGCACTTTATATCTGTTACTTGTTCAGCAGCTATTTGGACTACCTTGTTTACAAGAGTTTCATTGACAGTGACTTTCGAAGAAAACCCAGTGTTGCAACAATACAGCTCAAAGCAGGGAAGTTTGAAGTAGAAACTGCATGGACATGAATTTGGACACGAAAGCAATCAGTGATGTGATGGAGATTCCTGTCTCGTCACTCGTTGCTTGCAAATCCAGTTTTCTTAGTTTGAATGGAGCTACTGTTTAACAAAACTGGCTCCATTCATGCAGTTGTAACTTGCTGCATGCAAAGATATTCAAAACTGAGTGATCTACCATGCAGCAACTACTTTTATAGTTTTCACCATTTGCAGCTCATGCGCACAATGTAGAATGCTTGCGGTTTTGGGCTTGGTAGCTCATCGTCAAGAAAATTTCAACAGCACAGAAAAACACATATCGATGAAAAGGGAGCTGACAAGGACAGCGCTTGCCCGTGTCGGCTCCCTTTTCATCCATTCGTGTTTTTCCGCGCTGTTGAAATTTTCTTGACGATGATTTATCTCGCTCAAACACTCATGTTAATCGCTTTGTAGCTGTGATTGGTGACTGTTCTTAAGTAGCCAATGGGAGGCAACTGCAGTGAGATATTTGAAACAGAGCCACACAAGAATAGTTTTGTTTATGCACATATTAGAAGTAGTGGCTTTCTAGGGATCACCTTTTCTCACAATTTGAGGCTGAGTGAGTCTACTCATGTTAGCATAAAATTAGTTTTTTCAATTTTGGGGTCAATGCCAATACCTCACATAATTAGCGCTTTATGATACGCCTTTATATCTTGTACCTTCAAATACGTGTTATCGGTGGTTTCAATACGGTAAGGACAGTTTTATAAAATATGCGACTTGCACGACATATCTGTATCAAGAAGGTCCCCTGAAAGTGTTTGCGGGGGGAAAACCATGGCACCCCCCACCCCTCCCCAGACTCTCACCTCGGAAAAAAAAAATGAGAGTGCATTATTGAGATATTTGTGAAAAGACGTGAGTATAAGTTTAAGTGGATATAACGCTGATAGTAAAGCTGAAGATGAGTAGATAGGACCATAGGTGGGCAATTAAAGGTGGAGCTCACTCAGGGCGAAATATATCTTGTGCTTAGGGCTCACTCGAAATCGGAATCACCAATATGTACCTCAACCGGACTGACTCGGACTCAGACTCACCAAAATTTTCCTCACCCGGTCTCAAACTCGCCAAAATGTTACTCACTCAGAATCACGGCCTGATCTGGGTCTGAGTGAATCGAGTCATGAGTGAGTTTTGCCAATCTATGCTCGCACATATAATTGCAATTGTTCTACATAGCTCCAACGAAAAAGTGAGCTAAGGATGCTACTAGGGGAAGCTGTTGAAGCCTCCAGAGGAGGAATGAAATGAGTCCAGTACTTATTAGGCACCAAGATAAAATCACTCATCAGCAAGCCATTATCAAGGGCCTTAAAGAAGAAAATAAAGAACTGATACTTATGAGCATTAAGCTTCTTGGAAGGTTTTTGACACTGGTATATACGCTGCGCTGCCATGCTATATTACATCCTTGAAACACTGTCAAGTGTCGGGGGTCTGTTTTTAAAAACACTAGCGACAGGTAACCTTGACAAAATCACGTTTACGTCTGTGTTTACTATGCTGTTTACTAGGAAATTTTAAAGTGAAATACTGGCAAGCTTGTGTGGTAACAAGTAACTGGCACAAACTATTTTTCATTTATGTCATGTTCGGTCTTATACCCCCTGTCACACGGCAAATCTAATGTCATTTACACCGAATGACATTAAGCGGACCTAATGTCTTTTTACCTGCGTGCTGTCACACGATGAAAACAAATGTCATTATAAAATGATGACCATGACCCTAGCCCTCCTGAGCCGTGGCTTTGGGAGAAATAAAAGTCTATTAAAACTTGCATGTAACGTGTGTATCCTCAAAAATAATTTTTTATCACTAAAAAAGGTGCTCCTAGAATATAAACGCAGCCGTTTTACACAAGTTGCCACAGCTGCACGGCACAAACGAAGTGGAGCGAAGAGCCACTCGTAAACCAACATGGCTGATGATTTGACCGGGCGTGAGTATACAGTGAACTGAAGCGTGGGCGCACGACTGACTCCCGGCTGCAGAAATGAGACAGCGGCAGCAATTTCGCGTAGTCACCACCTTGATCACCACAACACGTGCAATCGCATGATCAACACCCGCAATACAGGCAATGACAACAGAGCACAAATGAAACAAAGTCGGCGTCCAGGTGCTGTAGCTGAGAGTAGCTTTTCTTTTAAGAAACTTTCATGCGTGCTATTATGCCATCAAACCAGTAATAAGCTAATCTAGTAAAGAATAAGATGTTTACAAATGACAAAAGTTACGTTTACATAAGTTAACAGCCATCTTCCTAAAAGTCCCTGGCGTCGAGACTACTCATTCGGTCCGAAATTGAATGCGAATGTGTTTCGGGTACTCATTGACGGGAAATGTCATTTTCATTGAATGGCATTTAGTTTCCCGATGTGACAGCAAACAAATGACGTTACAAACTAATGACAATCGTTGTAAATGACATTACACTTCCCGTGTGACAGGGGTATTACTTCGCCATTTTTCTGATGGTAACAGTGGTCTTTATGCTGTTGTACAAGGATTATTCATACACAGAAGCCATTGTTTTCCACTTCAGTGTCCCTTGTAATTAAGGTCAGGCTCACTTTCAAAATGCATCAATCAAATTTTTAGCTTAAGAGCACTGTGGTTAATTTCCACAACAGTTGTGGCATGGTGATGCCACTTTAATTTTACACCTTTAGACGTGCGTTTAATCACAGTTGTTGGAATTTAACCCTTTGCAGTCGAAACCTTTACCCACCTTCCGCCTCTTACGGTGTGAAACTCATGTGAAGGAAGTTTGCTCACTCATTTAGAGGTAACGCATAATGCAATGAGAAAATGTTCACATGAGTAAACCGGGGAAACAATTTGTTGAGTAGTGCCCCGACTACAGGCCACTGTGGTCGTGTTGCATTGTCAGTAGTGGCCCAACGACGTACCGCAAAGGATCAATTGTGCATTGAGGTTATAGGAGCGCAAGAAACACGGACGAAGAAGTAGGCACAATGAGCACTCACTCGCAACTGACAGGTTTATTAGATGAAACATAAAAAGAAGGGAGCTCAAAGGAACTGCGCAGTCACCTCAATTTAGGAAACATGCCAACTAGAGAAAGCCACGAAAAAAAAAATTTCAATAAACAAATTTAATATCTTAACATTGGAAAGGTAGCAAATAGGCATGACAGTAAATCTTCCAAAAAACATTCAAAAGGCAAAAAGTCCAAAGTGTCTATGTAACCCACCTCCAAAAACTGAGTTCGCTTCACGATAAGACCACTGAAGGAGAGCTCGCACACAACTTTCACCAGCCTTCTTAATGTAGAGGGCTTCCACTTGTTTTATTTAATGAGCAGTGTGTCTACACATGCAGTGTGTCTATACATAACTTTGTCGTCTTATGGAAAAGAGGCACATGCACTTACCGTCAGTGCAGTGTACGGCCTGAATGTGAACCATAATTAGCATTCGGGAATTATTCTTACGCTTCCTGAGGTGTGTGTTTAGGACAGCGTGCCGTCTGCCCAATGTGTACAAACCCACAGGTCCCTGGGATTTTACAAGCAATGTCGGAGGCGCATGGCACAAAGTGATTGTTGTTTCGGGCTACATTCACTTTTCTGTGAAGTAAGACTGCTGTCAAGTTTCTTGTGAACAGCAGCACAAATCTTTCCAAGTTTGTAAGGCGCACTGAAGACCGCCTGTGCGCCATAGCGGGCATTAACTTTTTTTAGACTGTGGGAAATGTTGTGAGCACAGGAATGGCAGCAATGGTGTTATCGTGGCTTAAACCCACTTTTTTGGAGGCAGGTTACATGGGCACTTTGGCTTTTGCCTTTTGAATGTTTTTTGGAAGATATGCTGTCATGCCTATTTTGCTACCTTTTCCAATGTTAAGATTTTAAATGTGTTTTTTCGAACTTCTTTATCGTGCCTTTTTTCATGTTAGCATGTTTTCTATATAAACGGCGACAGCAGTTTTTTTGTGTTCCCTTCTTTTTTATATTTCATCTAATAAACCTTTCAGTTGTGAGTGAGCGCTCGTTGTGCTCATCTTTGTCTGTGTTTGTTGCGCTCCTATAACCCTAAATGGAACCTCAACAACTAGCCCTGTTGTTGACCTTTTAAGGGGACCTTGAAACGGTTATTTGAAGCTTTGTCAGCGTTTAGGCTAGAGCATCATCAAACCATTGGCACCGCAAATTTAGCGACATGCCGTGTACCAAGGCAGCTACGGACAATTATATCATACCCTCCCTTCTCACCCCCTGCCTTGCCTCCTCAACTCATGAGACACCGCTGGCATCGCCGACGATTGCAAACTCTCATGAGCGCACTTTTCGACAATTTGAGCTTCACCCAGTCATGACCTCCGAGATTGCACGCCGACAGGTTGCGCGCAATCTCGGAGACCTGTCGAATGCGCCCGGCAGCACGCACGCCGTCCCTGGCAACTGAGATGGAGTGGTTGATGTCTGCTCCGACAGGTACCGCCACCCCTACCAACCCCGATCATTCCTACGCGCACACCACAGCCAATCAGATCAGCAGCCAGGGTGACGTCGTGCGCCCACTGCATGTCGTACTGTGAATGGGCGGTTGAAAACATGTTTGGCTGATCCGCCCAGCTTTAAAAAAAGCGCTGCAATAAATTACACAGTTTACGCTGAGAGCATAAATCAGTCTGTAAATGACCCTTAGGACTTGTTCTACCTGCCCAATGTGTTTTGGCACAAAATCGTCAAAACTGTTTCAGGGTCCCTTTAACTGTGCTTGAGTGCAAATTGTTATTCAAGCTGTGCTTAGCAGCCACCAAGGCATACTGATGAACCAGTGAGGACCAAGGCAAATTGGCCAGACACAGCTGGGCATAGCCGTATAGTTATGTTGTTTGTCAAGCCCTAACCATGTATATAAATATGGCACCTAGAATGAGTATAAAGTTTTCATGAATGTTACTTACAAATTCAGTGCAAATTAAAATTACTAGGAATTTACTAAATTCATAATTACTTCAGTTTGTATATTGCAATGCATGACATAAACTAAGCTACTTATGGCTACAATCACTTGGCATGATTCTTAAAAATAACATGAGTTATTGTTAAACTTGACTTAAAGAATCACTGGTACTCACGCAGCTTTTCTTCAAGCCCTCATGCATTGAAATTGAAGCTCAAGAATTACTGTAAGAGCAGTGCATTTTATTGTAAACATTGGGAACCTTTCAACTGTCATCATTCATTATGTTATCCAAACAGCTGGCACTTTCAAAGTAAGCAGCAGTAATTCCCAAATGTATGTAAAGTAATTTGGTAGCACTGTCACTCAACATGTAATGCCCGATGACTGTTATGCACTTATAAGAGAGGAGTAAGGATACACATTGCTTGCCAAACTTCACCGGGCCAACTGAAAGATCCAGTATTCGGAGGGTCCAGCTTGCTTTTGTGTGTAATTTTTGTTTTGAAACATTAATTAATGTGCTTCTATTTACTGTGTTACTGGCCAGGCTGTCTCTAAATGTGACTAGATTTTTCTTGCATTTTGCTTTGCAGTGGTTGCTAGTGCTGGGACCAGGTGTGCGGTGTTTATGACACAACCATGACTCGGGTAATTACCAATTGTCCAAATATATTACCAGTGTTTGTTGAAATATTAAACCCAATGATGCAACGAAAAATACAAAACAGTTGGTGATCTTAGTCAGTTCTCATTCACTTAGAAATGTAAATCGGAAGAGCAGGCCCGTTGCCAGAAAGGAGCCTATGCCCCGGTACTTTAGATGGAAAGGGGTGTTTTACCAGAAATAATCAAGTTAAGTGTTTTTTTCTAAAATAGTCCAGGCTTCCTGCAAGTGCCCCCCCCTTCTAGAAAAAAAAATTCTTGTCTAAGGGCCTGAGGAAGAGTTATTGGTTTTCTGTGCATGAGCTATGTTTCTGGATGTACAGGCACATTTTTGTTGTACTTCATTTAACCCTTTCAGATTCTGCTCTAGAATATTGTGGGAAATCATTTTAGTGCACTATTTTCCCTCCCACAGTACTTTCACGAGAAAATTTTTTTTCGTCCCTAGCATTGATTGGAATGTCGCCGAGGTGGTTGAAACATAGGTTGCTGAGAAATCGCTTTACAATACTGCACAGATCGCCTTAAATCTCTGCTTGTTTTTCCTTATTCACTCCCAATAGTATGCGCTACTTTTTTCTCATGATGTGCTTTGTGGTGAAGCAGTATGGCAATTCAATGTTTATTGTGACAAGTCGACTCGTACTAGACAAAAAAAAAAGAAAACAAAGCCAGTCCCGTGTACCTTGTCTGTCCTTGTGTTGGTTTTGTGCTACAATTTTTCCTTCACATGTCTCTTATTTTCTCTGATAATCTTTTCTTTAAAAGTGCCAGAAATGGATTAAATTTCACAAAATCAAATCGCTTAGCCCAGCATTCACTCATGACATCTTTGTTGTGCATAAGCCTTTGGAGCTTGGTTAAACATGACGCCTTTCGGGCATATGAATACAACCTTGCTGCCATCTGAATGTTATCTCAATTGCCCACCTGCCATCAGGGCTCGTGTTTCATGGGCATGACACCACTTACTGACGAGCCTCTGCAGTTTGTCATTGTTGACAGCGAGTTCAAGGAATTTCATGCATTCGGCGGCAACAGCTATTTGTTTTGGGTACACATATTTCCTGCTGACTATACATGGTATCACCTCAGTTTACGATACGAGAGGCACCTTACTGCCACCTTACTGCTAGAATGTTCTACAGTACATTCTGTACTTTTAGAAACATCTCTACACTTTTATACCTCTGCCACACGGACAGCTTTAACTGTGGTTATGCTTAACCGTGGTTTACAGGATTAACCGAAGTTAATGCGAATGCGGTTTGCCAGTGCTCCACGAGCTCAGTTTTTAGCAAACCAATGCAATCACGTGGTCATCGCATGAGCGAAATTTCGCACGCAATTTTTCGTGGACAACGAACAAATAATATACTAGAATGCACACATATGTAGCGCCAAGTTGTGCAATAACTGTTCGACTACTTTAAGCCTTCAATGAGGTGTAAATACTATAGAGAACTTCAGCCGTTTTTAAAGAGAGTCTTTCAAACTTGGCAACATAGCCATCGTGAGAGCCAAGACTAGTCAGGACAATCCATGTCGTACAAACTACACGGGTTGTGCTGACAATTCGTTGTGTCGTGTTGTAGGTGCTTTATTTATGTTTTGCGTGTGTGATCGATGAGTTAGTGTGCGTGTATGCCCGTGAGTTGAGCAAGGACCCGAGAGGCTTTGTTGCGCTGAGAACTCTGCACGTGGTTTTGTGTGTTTCTCTTTTTGTAATCGAGTCTGTGTGCATGTACGTTCATGATTGGTGTGACCCGAGAGGCTTGGATCTGCTGAGAATTCTTGTCGTGTCGTTTGTGTGTGTGTGTGTGTGTGTGTGTGTGTGTGTGTGTGTGTATATGCACGTGTGCGTGCCCGCACACACACACACAAGAAATTCCACGTGTTCGAGCGCAGTGCTGCTAGATTGTCCTCCCACAAGCGTATTAGTGCTCGTGTTGTGGCGTCTGGCCAGTTGATGCACCTTTGAGTTGTCATTCTCACTGACGCTGATGCACAAGCCGCTGCAGTGGTGTCTGCCATCTTGCCTAGCTCGGTTTGCGAGCATAAACCGTGATTGCCTAGCTCTGTTTGCGATAACCAAATTTAGGAGACCAACCTCACTTACGTCCGCTGTGTAGCTAGCAGTAACCGCGGTTAAGGCTGTCCGTGTGACAGGGGTATTAGAGACATTTTGCCGACCACTCCAACATCATTGGATGCTTCTTTAATGGCATGATGCCCCGCATACATACGTACACATTGGAATTTAGCAAATGGCTCTGGCTGAAGTGTGGAGATTTTGTAAAGTACTAGTTATTTTGTGCGCATGGCACACGCCTTTGCCTTGGATTACTCAACTAAACTGTGCCGAAGTGCATAGTTCCACCAGCTGCGCCTTGGAAGGGATGAAAGAAGTGATAGTGCAAGGACCCTATACTTGTGGGAGTGAAGAAAGTTGGGCACTGTAGTGCACGCACAATGGGTCCATAGGCCACACCAGCACTGCATTTCCACAGTGACTCTCCTCAGGCTTCCTCTGAACATTCCTCCACTTTGCTTATCTTGGTTTTTGCCCTTTCACTTTTTATTTAATCTTGGCTGCATTATGTATTCAGCCTCTTTCATCCTCCCCCCATGCCAGTTATTCACTCATTTCTTATGAGCACAATACAGAAGCCACAAAAGGCCATTTGGTGGGACTCTGACACGATTTGGCCGATTTTGTCCAAATATATTGAGATGGTGGAGCAGGTCTTCAAGATTATTAGAAGACCTATATAACGTGTCTGCATGAAGGGTGCTATCTGTTTTGTAGCTTTAAATCTGCAATTCACTGTAGGTCATAGCAGTGCTGCACAGTTTTTAGCCATCCATAACCCATTGCATGTAACATGGGTGAGTGGTGTCACAAAAGTGAGTGGTTGGATTAGACACCTCACTAAAGTTTCAGGTGATCCGAGTGGCAAGCTGGGGGTATTGTGCATGTAGAGCTTTCAAGGTGCGTGTGACAGTTGCGGGAGGTGGATGAGGTTGACTCTGACAGCCACTTATGTTTGGTGAAGCAGGCCCGCTCAGTGAAGTTGAGGAAAAGCAGTGCTGTGTGGAAGGGTAACAGATAATTGTTCGTAGCCGCCTCGGTACAAGGCGCCTTGTTTCATTTATGGTGCTAGCGATTTTATGACGCTGTAGCCTAAACCAGTACACAATGCAGAGAACCGTTTCAAGTACCCTTATAAATGCTAGGATGTTATTGAATGGCTTATGCTTATAGCTGTTTTTGGTAGCCGCTTGAGCATAGCTTTCTCCCTCACCCTCAGCTACACAGTTGCACGTACGTATGGCTGGGTTGAGAAAAAAATTTCACACAGTACCTTATATTCGAGTTATCTAAATGACGCGCAAGGTATCTGTTTTGTGTAGTGACAAGAAATGTTGCAAAAGAATTACAAAACAGTTGAGCATGGTTGCAACACCAAAATGGTAAATGAGACCAGCATGACACGGTGGAGAGGCAAGCAGTGCATTTTTTCGTTCCGTATGACTTCTGGGATCACGTACTTGTACTTCTCACGTTCGTTCCCAATTTTCGTTGTTCTGTAGCATCAGCGTGGCATCTTTTCTCTCTTGCATTGATCAGCACGTGGAAGGTGCTTCCCATGACCACTGAAGGTCTGTGCGGTTATGTCATGTGTGGAATTACATGGTGCCCGGAGGCAGGGTTGCCGTTGGTGGCTACTTTGTGCCAAATTGGCTACTTTTGGACCCCGCTGGCGACAAAAATTTCCTGTTCGCACCATGGCTCTTTTTTTTAAACTTGTGGTTTTACTTATTCAGAATGGTTTTATTTATTCATCAGTAGTAAAGACTCTGTTGATAATACCGCTTCTGTTCTATTTGGCTAGAAATTTGGTGATAATATCAAATGACATGGCTACTTTGGCTACTTTTGGCGCGAGTTCTGGCGCCTTTTCATGTCCACCCAACGGCAACCCTGCCCGGAGGGGGGCTATCATTCCGCCATCACCAAAACGTTCAGTAAAGTATGCACAGAAAATGCTCCTTTACATTTATCCTGTGCTGGTGCAATACAATATCATACAGAATGTTTCACAAGAACCAACAATTTTGAAGAAAAGTGCTTAACTGCAACTCCAGGAAACCTACGACATATATTTACCGTCATCTGGTGCTTGATTGCATGTGTGTGCAACCAGTTATATAGTCTGTTTTATAGCGATACTCAGAAGCATGAGCAAGGCTTGTGCCACCTGTTCGCAATGGTGAATGCTAATGCATTAAGTGGTAGGTCTACAGTGCTGGTCAGTTCAGCGGAAATATTGCTTGACTGCCGTAATAGGCACGTGCTGCAGTTTGTTGGTAATGTTCAGCTTTTATTCTTTTTTTTCATTTAGCAGCGCACATTGTTTTCATCTTAGGTTTGTTGGGAGTCATTGCGCTGACCAATCCTGGTTAGGCATTCCATAATGCACAGCACCAACTGCAGCAAGCCTATCATGTTTGATTCCAAGTTCTATGGTGTGCCTTGGCCAGTGATCGGTGTACATACTACCTGTTTCTTGAATTATTGCACGGCATTGAACCTTTTTTGACTGATGAAACCGTGCACTGCTGTGTACTTCTGCATTCCAGCCAGCAGTGCTGAAGTGCAATAGCATGCGCACTTTCTGTGCGGAGACACCATGAAGGAAACGGAATGCCACTAGAGTGACCTATATAATTTCCTGATTTACATTTTTATATTTATTGGAAATGCCACTGAGCAAGGACAGAGTGCAGTGGTGGGAAAATTAGGGAATGTTGCCTGTAATGTAATATAATTTGAGATTATTTGCCTTCTGACACCCATGCCCGCCCATCAAGTGGTATGATGTACCTTATATGTGCGTTTTTTTTCTTCGAAGATTACACTTATCCTTGCTCCTTATACTCGCAGGCTCTCTTATCCACTACCTTGAGGCGAAGAAGTGTTCCCTGCAGGACCTCCAAAAGAGGCACAAGTCCCTGCAACAGTGCCTTACACAAAAGTGTGTCGACCTGCACTATTAATCCAGCTAGGTTTTCACATACATTTTCATTAATTTGATTTCTCTTGAAAGTTATTAAAATGCTAATTTTTATAAAAATGAGTACGTGTCAACTTCACTTGGAACCATGTAAATGCACATGGAAAAGTGTGCCAATGTCTGCACTATAAAAATCCAGTCACTGCATCAACATGTGTACTAGTGCAGCTGCAATAAATTTCCTTTCATTTATTTGCACTGCTATGTGCAAACGCAGTACAAGTTCTTGATCGTGGGCGTTGACTACCTCAGAGTAGAATGAGGCATGAAGTGTCTCTTGCGAAATAAGCAATCTTTTCTATTAACTTTTTTTTGGTAAATGATCCTTATCTGTCAGCTGCAGGGCTCTCACTCGAGATTTCTCAGTATGCAGTGTCATTTATTTATAAGGTTTGGAAAGCTCGTACTTGCGTTGCCTACCACAAAGGAATAAATTATTTGTTGCTCAAAAGTATGACAGCAGACTTGCAACGCTTCCCCTTGCCTTGCCAAGAAACTGAATTTCATTACTGCAGACTACACAAACAGGTTACGGTCCTAAAGTAGTGTTGGAGCACAAGGCTGTTGCACCATGACAAACGACCGGACCATGCAACAGACTACTGGATGGCGTGACACACAACAGGACCACGCGATCGACAATAGACTACAAAACGGACAATAGACTACAAAACGGACAACAGACTATACGGCAGACAACAGACCATACGAAAGACAATAGACCATACGGCAGACAACAGACAATACAACAAACAATAGACCATACAATAGACAATAGACCATACGACCAACAATAGACTATAGGATAGACAATAGACAACAAGACAGACAATAGACAACAGTGCAACAGACAACAGCGTCCCAAAATACGAAAGACTACAGAATTTCTGTTGTGGTATCCTGTTGTCATTTTCAACTGGGGAGAGTGGCGTCTATGGCCGAGGACGTGGCGGGCGGCTTTTACCGCCGGTTTTCCAGTCCAGTGTTCCCATGTAATTGAAGCACCTCCTTGAAGACTTGGACGTGGTGGAGGGAAGAAAACAGGAGGTACCTGCGCGCAGCAGCAGGAATATGGAGAGCGAATGCGAAACCATGGAGTGCCTTCAGGGGAAAGTCGAAAGTCGGTAAAAAAAATCAGATGTGCACATGGCTTTTGTTTCGTTTGTAATTTACTCTTTAAGGGCGCTTCACCAGGTCACATGAGAAATTTTAGTCAGATACTAGAAGTGTTCGCGTGCCTAATGAAGAGCTTTGTACCACAAGAACTTTTTAATTGGTTCATTACGAGCTGCGAAAGCATGATGCCGGTAGGTCAGCTTGAAACCTTTGCCACTCGCAAGTTAAATTCCTTCCCTGCCCTCTTCGGTATCAGGGAATCTCGGAGCCGGAAGATCACACGACGTTGACGCATCAACACGTCATGCGCACGCAAGGTTACATGCCCAAGCCAAGGTTACATGCCCAAGATTACACTATGTGCACATGACATGCCCAAGCCACGTCGTGCGCACAAGCGGTGTTGTATCGTTTCGGCGTTCGCTCTATAGTGTACTGCCTGTTTCTGTGGGATGGATCCGTCTATGCGTTTGGAGAGGCTGGCATGGATCCTGTATCCTTACCACGACACAGCGCGTCGCACAGCTGGAACTGCTGTAAGGGACGATGCACCAAAAACATGCTAAGCGTTGTCAGGGCTGGCGCCGGCAAGACGCGGGAACGGCGAGAACACGAACAGAAAAGAAATATCGGCAGCTAAGTCTCGCATCGCTCTCGATTCGAAGAAAAGACTAAAGAAAAACGCGCGCATATTACATTTGTATGTTTTAATATTTCTATTAACTTTCATTCCTCTATTCAAGCAACAGATTGCACAAATTACACATGCAGCCTGGAATAATTCTCGCAGTTTCATGTACTATACTGTGACATACACAGGACCATTCCTTGTTGAACTTCACCTCCCCCACATTGGTGCGCGCGCCCGTGAGATAAAGGGCACGAGGCATTCAGTCTGACATTCCACCTCCTTCCGGGGAGCGTAGCGTTACAAATCTTGGCAGACGTGATCGTTAGCGCAGTGCATGCAGTACACTTCTAGCTCGAAACGCTCAAACCTGGTAAGGGGCCTTTTATAGTGTTCACGCAAAGAGGTGAAATTGACCCTGCGCTATTAGACCCGGCCAATACGAGGCTAACAGACCCTTCTGGCCTTTTAGCGGTCTGGCTATTGAATCCTGCGCTGCCCTTCCCAGCCATGCCGAAAAGAAGCAGACCCAGGAGCGTGTTTGTTCTATGGTGGACACTTAACTTACCATTCTGGACAATAAAAGGAGAGACCGTGTTCTGGAAACCGTCCCCGAAAAGGGACCATTGCATGGCTATGTTAAACCATTAACGCCTTTGTGCCATCATAAAATATAACATTTGTTTGCTTTCCTGTCGTAGACCAGGTCGCGCACGTCCTTATTCGAAAATTTGAGTTTTTGTAAAAATTTATCGTGCCTATATTTACGATTTTGGGGGGCCTAAAACTGTGTTTTTCCTGCCTATTTTTGGCGCCTAAAACACGATTTTTAGTGCCTAAAAATCCGGCCTCTACTGATGAGACTGGTGTTTGCTGTCAAGGCTGATGCTGTAACGCCTTCCATTTCGGAAATACATTGGATGTTGCCTCACTGGGTATCCACAGATGTTTGGAAGGCTTGCCAGTCTACGCTTCGTACAGAACGGGGAGTTGAACGGCGGAATCCTTTTAGTTGTATATACGTCGGGAGGTGGTCACTTCCGTGCGTTTCTACATCTACACACCAAGAAGAGGTAGACAAGAGATTTCTAGTCACAAAACAAACGTCCAGACAGCTGCTGTATGATGTGCCACGAAGGAAAGTGGGGGATCCATTGTTGATGGCCATCAGGCCCCTATTTAGCACAAAATCAGCCATGTCCCTGCCGCGAGTGTTCATCGACGCAGAGCCCCACATTGGATGGTGCGCATTGAAATCTCCTACTAGCACGTGAGGGCTTGGGCAAGATTGGAATACATATGAAAGGTGAGAGAAGTCGATGCGGCTTCTGGGGGGAATGTATCCACCAATGAGAGATATCGTACGTCGCTTGTGCTTCATAGTCAGGCATATATAATCATTTGAAGCATGAGGAGCCACGTCATGCCTCACGTACGTTAAATCACTACGTATACATACAACCAGTTTGCTTGTACTTCGGTCATCGCGAGACCATAGTATCACGTAACCGGATATCCGAAAAGGTGATACCATGTTTGGCTCACATATAACAACCACAGGAAACCGATATTTAAGCATCCGTTGCCGAAAGTCGGACAGCCTACTTCGCAAACCTCTTGCTTTCCACTGCATTATAGCAGATGCGCGTATTCTCTCTTCGAATGAGGTCGCCATGTTGTTCTATGGAAGCGCTACTAGGAGCGGTTCCAATACGTTGAGGATCTGCACTGCTGCCTTCGCGCCCGGTGTCTGTAGCTCGCACAGAATGGCACGTAGGGACTTCAGCAGGTTCTTCAGTGTAGTCTGTGTCTGTGTTTTGTTAAAGTCTTGCCTATCCTTTTCAGCCACCTTTGGAGTAGCAGCCCATGATGTGGTTTTGCTTATTGCTCCAGACCCAGACGGCAGTGAAGGCCACTGATCGTCTGAAACATCTTCCTGCAACGGTGGCTCGGCCCCCCTTTTGTCCACCACTCGATCGGGGTGCACTCCAGATGGGAGCAGAGGCTTTACACTGCGCAGTCACCTGTTTATCTGGTGCAGTGGTTGATCTATCAGTCCGGTGGCCGCTGTGGTTCCGTTGGCGTCTGCGTTTGGAACGGTGTCTGTGACGGCGAATAGATGAGACAGCCTCTCTGTGTGTCGAGTTGTCCTTCACCATCTTCCTTAGTATGCGTATTTCTTCTTTTATCTTCGGGCAATCTTTGGATGTCGCGTCATGCGCACCAGAGCAGTTCGGGCACTTGAAGGGAGCGCAGCGTCATAAGCAAAAGCATCAACAACGGGAGCAGCGGCACCTATGCGCGTGTTGCCTTACAGATGCGTAGTGGTACTTCGCATATTCGCAAAAGGAAGAATTGTCGCGTAGTGGGCACTTCGCAGCTCTACTTGCCGTGCCGTGGGCATTCTAGGATATTTGAAACGGGCAATGTTACGCGCACAGACGTTCCTTTCCTTGCGACACTGTTGAGGTGTCCAGCGAGAGGCGAAGCAGGCTAGCGATTGAGCAGGCGGTGCGAATGGGGCCCGGTTACGCTATCGCTTTCTACTCTTGAAGGCGAAGCTCAAGCATCCTCCAAGTTTTTTGCGAGCACCGTGGTCATATCTTCGCCCGCGGAATTCAGGAAAAAATTAAGTCTGGACCTCAACGTAATTAAACCAAGGTGTACAATACAATCAGAACTAATGCCGAACGTGCCTGAACCCGAAATGAACCTGAACCATAATAAGAATAATACATGTTTCTAACAAGAGCATAGGCGTGCGCACAGTTGTAGGGGGGGGGGGGCGAAGCTTCATCTCTGTGCCCCCCTTATTAAGTCAAAGTATGGTAGAGACTTTCCGCCCCCCCCCCCCCCCCCCCCACCCTTTCTGAGGTGACTATACTCGCGGACAACTTTTCTTGGCAATGAAGGGAAAGCTACATGGGCGGAGCTTCTGCACATGTACTACTACGCGAAGTAGTCCGGTATGTCATGCGTTCCGTACCGCTGTGGAAAGTGATCGCTGTGCGCGATCAGCGTTTCCTATCAACGCAGACGCCGCTTGGCGTTCGAGGTACACGTAAAAGGCGCGGCTTTCTGACGCGTTCAAAAACGCGTAGTGGCAATGAATAAATTAAAACAAATATTATTATCTTGCTGGTGTGATCTGCGTCCTGTGTCAAAGAGCAACATCCAAGAAACGAAGGCAGTATTTTTCATATCTCACGTAGAAAATGAGGACATTATTGTGGGACTACATTCATTGGCGGTAGGATACGCGCTATTTGGCTCTGTAGCCTTCGCTGCATTGCCAAGAAAAGTTGTCCGCGAGTATACAGAAGGCGGCCGCCTCCCTCGCCCCCCCCCTCCGTGCGCACGCATATGTACACGAGTGCTATCATCCTCAACAGCCGCATTGCAATAGCATCACAAGACGGCTATCATCAGCACGTTCAACCTTCCTCAGTGAATAAAGATGGCGTTTGAATAAAGCATGCCTTGTTAGAGTCACTCTAGCCTTGTCTTATCGCCTGTCTGTCACCTTGCGGTTCGGAACAAAGCGGTTGAGAATATAAGCGACAACAGTTCTTGCAATTATGAGCGAACTTTTGTTCACTGCCACGTGTACGAGCGCACGTAGCAGCGAAGCAACGCGGCGAACTTGGACGGGACGGGTGAATTTACGCTGAAAGAGCCCAACAGCGATTTATACACTTATATATAGCTGCAACACTGTCGCACGCGATTCAGTGGATGTGCTATGGCTACACACGGTGGCTGTGGCACGTCGCGTAATTAAAGCTCGCACCTCCTTCGGTCATATGGCCACCGAAGGGTAATAGCCCAACGCTAGCTGCCATCGATACAGAGACTGCGGCGGTGTATATACCACGATGCGACGTCAAAAGTGACAGCTATTGGTTTCTCCGTGCACTATGCATAAAGCCCGGCATTTCACTTGCATCCAAGCAGACGTGAACTCGCTATGTCTGGGAAAGCCTCAGCAGTGATTAAGGGAGCACGTGCAACCTTTCCCCGGACCCCACGTGCCTGACCTTGAGCCAATAGGACCTTAATTAATTCTGATGTAAGCTTACATAAGAGGCAAGGCATTTCGTAGTCACGCCGTCGTTACAGAGCGCGCATACTAGCTGTTGCAAGCGATGCTACAGCCGAGACATGTCAGGATGAACAGGTCTGCAATGCTTTAGACCCGCATCGCAGTAGCGTTCTGGCAGAAACAGGACTTAAACCGGTTGTGCCACGCAACTGCGGTTAGCCACTCCTACTTTCTCGTCCAATTCCTATGTTGAAAACGGGAAGCCTCCCAAAGTACTAATAATATCTGGGGTTTTACGTCCCAAAACCACGATATGATTATGAGAGACGCTGTAATGGAGGGCTCCGGAAACTTCGATCATCTGGTGTTCTTTACCGTGCATTCACATCGCACAGTACACGGGCCTGTACCAATGCGACCGCCGCGGTCGGCATCAAACCCGCGACCTTCGGGTCAGCAGCCGAGCACCGTAATCACTAGAGGCCGGATTTTTAGGCACGAAAAAATCGGGTTTTAGGCGCCAAAAATAGGCAGGCAAAACACAGTTTTAGGCCCTCAAAATCGTAAATATAGGCACAATAAATTTTTACAAAAATTCAAATTTTCGAAGAAAGACGTGCCCGACCTGTGTCTACGACAGGAAAGAAAAAAAAAAGTTATAGTTTATGATGGCACAAAGGCGGGAATGGTTTAGCGTAGCCATGCACTTGTCCTTTTACCCGCACGGTTTCCAGAACACGCCAGCCCTGAAAACGCTTGGCGTGTTTTTGGTGCATCGTCCCATGCTCACGTTCCAGCGGTGCGACGCTGTGTATCGTGGTAAAGATACATGATCTATGCCAGCCTCTCCAAACGTGCGCGCAAGAGGGATCCATCCGACAGAAACAGGCAGTACACTACAAAGAACATCGAAACTACACAACACCGCTTGCGTGCACGACCTGGCTTGGGCATGTCATGCGAATGTAACCTTGCGTGCACATGACGTGTTGATGCGTCTGCGTCGTGTGATTTTCCGGCTCCAAGCTGCTCCGATACCGAAGAGGGCAGGGAAGTAATTTAGCTTACGAAGTCTACACGGGGCGAGTGGCAAATGTTTCCAGCTCACCTCCTCGCATCAAGCTTTCGCGGCTCGTAATGAACCAATTAAAAAATTCTTGTGGTACAAAGCTCTTCATTGGACACGCAACAACTTCCAGTGTTCAACTAAAATTTCTCATGTGACCTGGTGAAGCGCCCTTTAAGAAGTAAATTACAAACAAAACAAAAGGCACGTGGACATCTGATTTTTTTTACGTACACTTACTTTCCCCTGACGGCACTCCGCCGTTTCGCATTCGTTCTCCACCTTCCTGCGGCTGCACAAAGAGACACCTCTTGTTCCCTGCACCTCCCCCCCCCCCCCCCCACACACACACACACACACACCCAGGTCTTCAAGGAGGTACTTAAATTCTTTGAGAACACTGAACTGGAAAACCGGCTGTAAAAAGCCACCCGCCGCGTCATCGGCCATGGACGCCTCTCCTCTTCTTCCCCTCTCCTCTTCCCACCTTTACTTTCCTCTCCCCATTCCACTGTATACGCTGGGACGTGCTCCCATTTAGGGTTGCAGAAATAGCGTCTTTTCCTCTCCTCCCCCTCCTCCAACCACTCGCGCCATGTAAGTGCGGTGGCGCAAGGCGGCCGGCGCGTCCTATTTCGCTGCTGCTAGCGGTTGCTTTCCGGAAGTTCGTTGAACTAGACAACTAGGTTGCACCCCATAGAGTTCCGAAAGCTCAATTTCGCCCGGTAACATGAATAACGGTCTCCAACTGTACTAGAAAGGAAAATTAGAGGTTAAATAGTGTTCGTATAGGCGTCGATTTTGAAAATAGGCATATATAGGCACTTACGGGCTTTTAGGCACGAACGCCAAAAATAGGCATTTATAGGCACTATAAAAACACTATAAAAACCGTCCTTAACCTCTAATTCATGCTCATATATCAAAATGGCACGATAGGAACGCAAGGAACAAAATAGGCATTTGCCTAAAATCCGGTCTCTACTCATCAGTGTGCCTAAACCCAGATCGCAGGTTGACGCACAATACGAGCACCTGCGTGCAATGCGTCGCCGCGCAGAAAGAAAGTACAGGAGGACGAGATCACCATCAGACCTGTCTACATCTCGTCAAGCACAGCGACATGTACTCCGACACCTCGATGAGCTCGACAGGCAACGGTGGAGAACATTTTGTGGTTCTCTGGATCCCAGGAAACCACTATCAAGAATATGGCAGGTTGTACGAAGCCTTCGGACACCTACGCCGCAGTTGTTTCCATTCCGAGGTGTGGCCCTAAAGCACGGACGGAGTGAAGTAGAAATATCAGATTATTGCCGATTGCTCGCAGGCACGTCCTTCTCACCAGGATCACCTTCATGCTACGCCTCACCGCCATCTTGTGACGAGCGTCTCGACTTGCCGTTCACTTTGCACGAGCTCGACGCTGCTATCTTTGCCTTCCGACACTCCTCCGCGCCAGGACCCGATGGAATCACTTATTCGGCTCTCTCTCATCTCAGCCAGGAAGCACGGAAAGCTCTTTTGTCCTTCTATAATGCTACGTGGGACACGGCGAGGGTACCAGATAACTAGAAGTGCAGCCGCATAGTGGCCATATTGAAACCAGGCAAGTGTTCCAACGAACTCTCTTCTTACAGACCAATTAATTGCCTTAGCCAGCTGCGTCGGCAAGGTAATGGAACGTATGGTGCTTACGAGACTGGAATGGCTCTTGGAGAATACTTTCACCTTGCCAGATTTCATGAATGGGTTCCGCAGGGGTCGTTCATCTATAGACGGAGTTATAGACCTAGTTTCGTCTGTGGAACAGGAAAGACAACGCCGGAGATTAGTTGGTGCAATTTTTTTTGGATATAAAAGGCGCCTACGATAACGTTCTTCATGAAGCCGTTCTTGACGCGCTTGAAGACATTGGCGTAGGAGGTCGACTTCACGCATGGATTGCCAGCTATCTCAGCGAACGTACCATTTTCATGTCGACGGCTGATGGCGACACCGGCAGGCACTATGTCAACCGTGGTGTTCCACAAGGCGCGGTCCTCAGCCCAACACTATTCAACGTCACGCTCATTGGTCTTGGTGCGGCGCTTCCTGACAACGTCAAATTCAGCGTATACGCAGACGATATTTGCATATGGGCCTCTGGAGTAACGCGCCCGCAAATGCGAGCAAGACTACAACAGGCTACATCAATAACATCCAAGTACTTGCGCCGTCAAGGCCTGCAACTCTCAACTTCAAAGTGTGCTGCATTGGAGTTCACCGGGAAATCAATGACGCGGTATCCGATATTCGCTGACGGAGCAGTGATTCCTGCTGTGACGCATTACAGATATTTAGGCGTCGTTATTGACCGCAACCTATCTTGGTCGAAGCACGTAGCGGCGCTGCGGACCAAACTAAGCAGCTTTGTAGACGTGCTTCGTGTTGTCGCTGGTCTAAGATGGGGCCCCTCTGAGAAAAGCCTTCTGCAGTTGTACCAGGCATTGTTTGTGGGATATCTACGCTACAGCTCACCTGTGCTGTCCCGTATGCGTACAACGTGCATTCGTACGTTGAAGAGCGTTCAAGCGCGAGCACTCCGGACATGCCTAGGCCTCCCGCGATGTACTACAACATCAGGCACCATCGAAGAGTCACGCACCTACCCTATAGAGGTTTACACGTCTTGTGAACCTCTTCGAATCCACCTTCGGCTGCTGACCCGGCATCCGCACCACCACTTGTCTTCACTGCCGACGAACCGACCAGGCTGTGCCTACTCGGAGTGCATCAATACTCACAGACGTACCATTCCTCTAGGTTTCGCACCAACTGAGATCCCTGAAGTGCCATTGTGGACACTGCGAAAACCACTGGTATGCCTTCAAATACCCGGGATTCCAAAGAAATCACGGGTTCCTCGTGCTGGCCTAAAGCAACTCATCCTGGCATACTTGACTGAGACATACAACGACTCTATACATGTATACACTGATGGCTCTGTGACTCCTTGCGTTTCAACCGCCGCTTTTGTGGTCCCTCAACTGGATATTTCCCGGCAGTACAGGTTAGATCATAACTCATCATCAACAGCAGCAGAAATTGTTTGCTATACGGGAAGCTGTTCGCTTTGTAGCCGACCAAGCACCACGCAAGTGGACTATACTTTCTGATGCAAAATCCGCATTGCAAGCCCTCAATTCATGCTCAAGACGAGGACAATATTATGTATTGGCTTCCCAAATCATACAGGCATTCGATATCACGCAACGGAATGGTCACTCGGTCATCTTCCAGTGGGTACCTAGACATTGTGGCTTGGCAGGCAACGTGCTCGCTGACGCTGCAGCCAAAACCGCTTTGGATAACAGCGCCGTTCTCGTAAATATTCCGTACTCTCGAAGTGACGTGAACTTCTTGTTGAGATCGCTTATGCGAGAGTTCACCACAACTTACTGGTCTCAACCGGACATTCGGCATAGACGTCTGCGGCAAACAGACCCTAACATGACTTTTCGACTGCCGGCTTAAATAAAGCGACGCCACGCCAGTCTGCTGCACCGGATTCGACTAGGCGTCGCCTTCACCCGACGCTACGCGCACCTTATCGGCCTTGCTGACAGCCCGAACTGTGAGCGCTGTCCAGTGGTTGAGACTCTAACACATGTATTGTTCGACTGCCCTCTTTACGTGTCCCAACGGAAGATGCTGGCTTCAACGTTGACCGGCATCGGTGTTAACACACTAAGTGAAGCTAACCTATTGTCCGCTATGTCCGACCAGACCGCATCAAGGACTGCTACAAAGGCATTTATAGATTTTCTGAAGAATACTGGACTTGACAGTAGACTTTAAGAAGACCACTGTGTGTTACGTGGTCATTGTACATACGCATCACCTCTTCCTATCCCCATCATCATCATCTTTATCACTCTTTTCCTCCCTTTCCCTTTTCCCCTGTGCTGAGTAGCAGGCCAGAGCGCACAAGCTCAGGCCGACCTCTCGGCCTTCTAATAAATTCGCTCTCTCTCTCTTTGTTTATGGATGGATGGATGAATGAACTTTAATGGGTCCTTCGGAACGCGCTTTAGCACGTTGCGGGCCGCTCCCACGTCGGAACAGAGAGACCAAATAATGGTGATTAATTATGCTTATGCGCTTTGTAATGGATGTGCCTTTAAACCAACCACTCGTTGCACCATTTGCATGTTTTGACTACTGGTGGGATTCCACGGTTGTGCCACAGATTATCACATGCGTTGAGGAGACTTCGTGCGGTACATGACATTCGTATAGGTTTTTTTTCCAGTTTCAAGCACGGGCGTGTTTCTGTCGTAGAACACCTGCTTGCCCTGCAGAAATCCCGGGTTCGATTGCCACTCGAACCGAAAATTTTTGTTACTTCTTTATTTGCATATATCTCGAATTTTCGCTCACGGAAAAAGCTGATTTTTCTCTCACAACCAAGGACACCGAAACCCACACCGGAATTTCTGTGAAACGAGCTCTTTAATGCTATCGCCTTAAAATCTGAACAGAAGACAGTGACTTGTGTTTTCGAGGTACTCTAGCGCTCTGCCTGTATGGGTATGCAGCGAGTGAAATATTAAGGATATTTTGCGCCGCACGCTTCTCCAACGAGATCTTCTCGGATATCTGAGCTAGACTGTTGCTAACGGCTGTGAACGCCATGCTACCTTCTGCGCTAGCTCGAAAGTGTCCAAAGGGCACGGTATTTTGAAGCCCGAACCAAAGCAGCGCCAAGATAAGGTGTAGGCGCCACGGCAGGTGTTGTAATGACAATTGCAGCGTTGTGAAGTTCTCCATCAAACATGCCAAAGCAGGCGTGTGAGCGTACTTGACAGATGCGAGTGAGAACAAAACGAAGAAACTAAACACGAGAAAATGAAAGGCTAAACGTCATCCTTTATAATTTGCATTTAGTTGGTGGAAATTTGAGGTGAGAACTGCATCGCAAATCAAAACAGACTATAAAAAGGATAGAAGAGACGAGCACTGGCGCTCTTCTATTCTTCGTGGTCCTCTTTGTTTGCGCTGAAGCCTTCACCTTAAATACTATGTACCAACTAGGTCCAACAACAGTTTTATTGAAGTAGGTGCAAAGCCACAATCCATTTGTCGTCACAAGCACAACGGAGAAAAATTGACCGGCCTTCGAGCGTAACGGGCTCCCCTCACCGCGCACATTGATCGAGATGAGTGTGTTCCGGGAACTTCATTGAATAAGCGCATGTAAACTAGGAATTTCCTGTCGACAACGCATCGAATTTCCGATGGCGAACCAAGCATCGACATGCGGCAGCGGAGATTGCATCCTGCTTGAAACGCCTTGCTCTAGTCGCATGAAACTTTACCACCATCTGTTTAAGAAGTCTGAATAGAATGCTGTTATCGGCCAATTGTTTTAGCGAATTTCTAAAACTTCTTCCGGGTGCCTTGAAACCTTATGAAAATCAAGTGAATAAAAAAAAAAGTTGCCTAAGAGACCTAAACTTGACTTTAATTATTGCACTATACGAGTTCTCACATGATTATACACTATAGCGGTTTCTGGCTTCTGTTTTAGAAGGAAGAATGTTTGTTTAGAAGCGTTTTAGGTTCCCTAATGTTTCACGGTTTTTACGCCGTTTTCATGTCACAATTTCGGGAGGCGCGGAAGCATATCTGAGTTTTATGAATGTCTATTTGAAAGGAAACCGCATGAACTCACTACCTGTTAAATACCCAATATTGACTCATAAAAACGAGGAAAAAAGCGGGGCCACAATAATAATCAATATGGAGCGAGCAACAAGAAAAAGAAATGTGACAGAATATGAAGATCTAAAATTAGGTGTTCCATAAAACGAGCGTTATGCATACCTTTTCTTGCGTTTTTATTCATCGCAGATTTCCGCTAAGAGTTCTTAAACGATCAAAATTAAGACATCCTGCTGTTCCTTTTTTTTTTTTTTTTTTTTTTTTTTTTTTTTTTTTTTTTTTTTTTTGAGAGAGCGATGTTTCGATGAAATACTGGATGTGTTAGCCTGGCTAAGTACACGCTTGTTGATTGTTATTGTACTGCCAGGACGCCGGCAAAGTGTTTCATCTCGTATAATTATATGCGGAGAAGAACGTGTTACAGTTAGGCTTCTCTTATTGTTCTGGAGGCATGCTTGGTACTTTAATTGTAAATTTTGCGACCGAGCACATCGGGTCGCGCTGAGCACGTTTGCAATCTTTTTTCAGCTTCAGGCCAGTTATGAAACAGCTGCGTCCGTGAACTCGACCAAGGACGCCGTATTTTGAGCATGTGCGTTGCTTCTTGTATTTCATGGATTTTACTCAAACGAAAGACGAAGCTCGACGCCAGCTTTTGCTGTGAAGAAAATTTTTTCAATGCGCGGACACGTCGTTATTATGCACACTTCCTAATCGAATAATTAACAAGGCTCGAAGGCTCTACGCGAAAGAGCCATGGTGTAAATTACAAAGGTCGCTGCTCGCATGTGGGGGGGAGGGGGGCAGGGGGCTTGATTTATGAATCTTCCTTTAGCTTGGTCTAGGTTGAGCGTTTGTTTCACAAAAGTTTCGTTCGCGAATGGCAGATAGAGAAAAAACTTCCCCATCTCCCGCTAAAGGGGACCATGTGTGGATGCGAAGCAGCGCGGAGATGGTTAGCTTGAGCGGGAGAAATGTCGCCGCTCTCGTTTCGCTTTCGCGGCAGCGGCTCGGGCGCTCATCGCGGCGCTGCACAGGAGAGAGAACGAGGCGCGCTCCGTCATTTTCATACCGCGGAACTACCGTGGTGCTCCCAGCGGAGTATGCAGCTGTCGCACCACCTGTCGTGAGCGCCGCTCTGTAGAGGATTCCTAGAGGAGAGAACGGAGGGAACCGTAGGAGAGGAGAGAGAGCGGACGCGCATGCGCTGTGGGGGTGTGGGACGCGGGAGCCGCTCGGTAGAGTAGAGGATTCCTAGAGGAGAGAAAGGGGGTGAGCGCAGGAGAGAGGGTGAGAGGACGCGCATGCGCTGTGAGGATGCGGGCTCCGTAGAGTAGAGGATTCCTAGAGTAGAGAAAGGGGGGTGAGCTTAGGAGAGGAGAGAGAGGGGGGAGGGGACGCGCATGCGCTGTTGGGGGGTGTAGGACGTGGTAAGGAGGGACGGACCGGGACGGACGGCCTTATATTGTACTACAATGTCCTGGTTCGCATAGTGGGTGCTTTCCTATTTCATGAAAGTGGCCGGACGCGGGAGGGACGGACATGGCCCCGAGCATAAGATGCTTCGCTTCTAAAAAAGCACGTTATCTGAACGCGTCGGAGAATGTGCATGATCGGGGTGAGGCGCAGGCCCCCCTTTCCCGTATACACCCCCCGGTAGAGTGATCTAGAATAGGGGGGAGTGTCCAAAGCACCGGCTCCCGCGTGGGCCTTTTGCGGTGAACTGCCGCGCCGCGCCGCTGCTGCGCCGGACCCGTAGGCTTTCCGCGCTCGGGAGCAGGGAGCGCACGGAAAGCGAGGGGCGTCTGCTACGCGCTGTATTTTTTTGCGCTGGGTTTCCACACAGGGCACTAGAAGTCTGCTTGACGGAATGATGCTTACCCATCTTTAAGCGTTGGGTTTGTGCGGGGGCAACAACAGAATGCAAAAAATCATGCGTCAAGCGCCATCAGCGTGGCCTAGTTACAGTGATAGAGCTTGAGAACTTGGTGCGCGCCTAAAAACGCGCAAAATGAGGAGGGACAAGGAAATAATGAAAAGAAACTTTTTCGTACAAGTAATCGGGCAATGGCATCGCACATGTGAGAACTAAGAGTAATAAAAGAAGGTAAATTACACGCGCAGTCAGCTGAAATGCTTAAGCGCATTGACCGCTTCACTCACCACTACATACGAACACCACTGCTCATGGCCGCCAGTGGTTTTCTAGCCATATGTACACCGCTGTATTACACAATTTGTTAGCCTCGACTAGCACATTATTATGAACAGAGCACATCGGGAATACGTAAGGGAAACAAAAGAAAGAGAAGAGACGGCCATACGATCGCAATACTGCTGGAATATTTTCGCTTCTGAGGCTCACCAAGCGCAAAGCGTGTGTTACATTCCGACTTTTGAAAGAAAAGCTATTCCAAAAGTTTGTGCATAAAAGGCGTATTACAGAAAATGCTGTACCAATATCCAGATATCATGAAATTAAAGTTACAAATACCCATATTCTTGCTGTACAAGTTGAGTAGCTCCCTGAACAAAAATGCGTTAGAGTACTGACACGATTTTGGAACATCGCAAAAGGGACATTTTTCGTTTCCTTGCTATGCATTGTCAACGCTCTCCACACAGCGGAGTCAGACAACACGTATAAAATATTTTATTTTGATTTTAAAGTTTTCGTCGCTGAGCATCTGCAAGCCAGCTCCATTGCAATGGACATTATCCTGACGAGTCAAGTCAGTTCTGAGTTCGCGAGCTCTGCGTCCGTCATGCAGCCTAAATCGCAGAAATCACTGTCAGGGTCACTGGAGGGCAGTTAACTCATCGTTGTTCACGTGCGCCACGAGCACGTGATTTTCCGTTAGCACATCGCCAGTTGCTGTCTTCCCGTGACGTCACACTGCTCTGATACGTCACTGAGAAGCCGCCCCCTCGATACCGAAACCGAAATTGCTGTTTTATTGTAGCGGTATTAAAAATATATCCAATGCATTCCCATGCACTACGACACTCTTTATATGTTTCTCGACACCAGTACTTTCATTTAGAGCAACAATCCGAAAATTCTTAAAATTCGTGTCAATACTCCTTTAAGAAGTTTACAATTGTGAACGTGTAATATTCCAACAACTTTAGAAAATTGTTCAAATATAAAGATCACTTATGTACCTAGACTGGAAAAAATGCCACATCGTTGAACGTCAGTATGAAATATTTCCGCGAGATGCGTGCATTGCTTCAAGCCTTCACCATACGAAATGAAATTAGTTTCAAAGAACTCCTTCTTAATTTCGGGTATTTTGAAGGTTCTCGGTTGTTAGCGGTCGCACGGTTCGAGTTTAAAAAAAAATTACACCATCTCCCGCGGAAGGGAACCATGTGTAGATGTGAAGCAGCGGGCGCTAACGCTTACACTGGCGGCGGCGTTGACGCTGGCGCTCATCGCAGCGTTGCGCAGGAGAGAAAACTGGGGAGGCGCAAATCAGGCAGTGATGGAGCAGTGTTTCCAACTGGAACATGACAATTGCTGCTAATGGGCAATGAGAGACAGAAGACTCCGACTGGACACAGAGACCCGCACTTCGCTTTTAGTTAACGCGCACGCTGCGAATTTTTATTGTTCAACAACGCACAGGAGAAATCTCCCACCGGCACCACCTTGGAGGTCAAGATCCATTGCCATATATACGGGGTGGCCAGTGAACGGTTGTGCAGCGCGAGCGGTCGGTTTTTTCAACCAAGAAACTCGCTAGCAGACGCTGCCTGCGTCGGCGTCGCGAGGCGAGAGAGGGGGGGAGCGTAGGAGAGGAGAGAGAGGGGGGGGACGCGCATGCGCAGTCGGAGTGTAGACGCCGCGGGCAGGGATGCCTAGAGGAGAGAGGGGGGGAGTGTAAGAGGGGAGAGAGGAGGGGAGGCGCATGCGCAGTGAGGGTGTGGTTGCCGCGGGGAGGGATGCCTAGAGGAGAGAGAGAGGGGGAGAGGATGTTTTTTATTTTTATTTTTTTAAAGGGTTTGCGCATGCGCAGTAAGGGTGGGCACGCGGCACACCACCACCACCGGATTAAGCTTCGCCATAAGATGCTTCACATCTAAAAAATGTAGACGAGTAGTTACATGAAATGCAATTGTTCCCGTGGCAACTAAGTGCGCGTCAACAGGGCACCCGGCTACAATTTCCCGCTTTTTCCTGATGAGCTCAATATAGGGTACACCAATGCTTTCTTGCTGAAGCTCCCTAGTACTGACACAGCTCAAAATGTTCCCATTAACTTACACACCGTGTCTGTCATCTCTTTAATAAATATAAAGAGATGGCCTGATATGTAAAGCAAGCCTCTTGTGTATGTACCACGGGCGTGTGTAATCAGCTGCTGTGAGCTGAAAATCACGTTTGTTTTCGGGCGATCGCAAGTAACATGAAGTGAGGCGTACACGGTGGTGCACTGTTGTCGGTTGATTTAATTTGCTTTGTCTTGTTTTCTTTTTAAGGCGGAAGCCTTAGACGCCTCATCAAACAAGGAAATTAACCTCCGGCGTCCCGCGTCGTCAACACGAGTGTTGCAAAAAATTATCCTGTGATGATGTCACCATGACGTCACAGATCGATAAAATTTGTGACGGCATCATGACGTCATTCAGCGTGATGTCATGTGATGACGTCATCACCTGACATGGTCACTTTGCATTTGCCTCCGTGATCCGTGAGCCGATCACGGAGGCCATGTAAAACAAGGTGACGTGCAGAAACCTTGCAATGCCTTCGATCCTGGGGGGCAGTGCGAAACCACATTAGGTGCAGAAAGCTTTCTGAGGGGGAGGGGGAGGATCAAGGCATCGAATGAAGAAAAAGAACATGGCTGTCACCGTCCAGTTGTCTTAGGCGAATGCATAAGGGACCTTGTGAGTTTTATGTTTTTCATGTATTTTACCTATGCGAACAATTCTTCAACTGTATAGGTATAAGTTACATCTTGAGATCGATATTGCTGATCACCATGTTTTCACTCCCTGACGGAGACAAATCATCAGACCACCCATCGTCAGTATTATTTCTGGCCGAAGAAAGTGGGTTTGCGCGCCACACGCCATGTTATTACGATTAGTCGTTACGCAAATCACATGCATGTCAAGTTCGTGATGCCATGACCTTACCAAGTGGACGAGACGCGAGAGTTACGCGAGTTATTTTTTACTTTTGGTACCGCGGTCACGCCGACGGACACATTCCGCTTCGTATGAAAAGGCTTGAAACAGCAAAGCGCGGGAGGCAGCCATGTAAAACTAATCGAATGCACGAAATAAAAGAAAGGATATGAAGTGTGCAAACGCGTTAGCATGAGATAGCCGTGTACTACGTTCTCCAGGTTATCTTTGTGATCTCCTGCTTATTATTTTCTGCAGCACGTTTACGTTCGCCATTCCACACGAACGTAAATTAAGCACCATCGCTCACGATGGGCGCGCAGAATGCGTCCCTCAAACGTGCGCGTAAGTGCGGTCGATTGCGGTGACAAAGCAGCTGAAAGGAAATATACAAAATCGCCGTTTCACAACCCAGAAACGTGTTCTCTGTGTATTGAGCCGCTGCAGTATTATGTTGCAGTGACGCAGTATTAAATCTTGTCCATATTACCGCAACGTTGGCTAATGGCGGCCAAAATATCGGGCGCGCAGCAGACGCTCGCCGCTTTGACGCGGCTTCCACCGCGGAGAAAGCCCACGTGTCCCACGGCAGCGCCGCCGCGCGGGAGTTCACCGCGAAAGGTCCTCGCTTCTCCCATGTAACCCATGTATTCGCGCGGCGCTTTGGACACTCCACCTATTCTAGGTCACTACGCATGATCACGCGATCAACGCACGCTTGTTCCTGGAGCGTTCAAACCACACACACACACACACACACACACACACACACACACACACACACACACACACACACACACACACACACACACACACACACACACACACACACACACACACACACACACACACACACACACACACACACACACACACACACACACACACACACACACACACACACACACACACACACGCACACACACACACACACACACACACACACACACACACACACACACACACAAAATCTGAATGTCATGTCATAAGCTTACGATCTGAATGTCATTACGCTATCGCGATGTACTCTTCAAGGCGAAACGCCAGCGTCCCCCCAAGAGAGAGAGAGAGAGAGAGAGATGAAGAGGAAGGCCGGGAGGTTAACCAGATATTAGCATCCGGTTTGCTACCCAGCACTGGGGTGGGGAAATGAAAAATGGAAAGACAGTAGGCTTCCGAGATTTTGCAGAATTTCAGTGGCGCCGCTCATTTCGAGTAGCTCTTATAATAATTTCTGCTGTCTAGAATAAAGCACACGCTTTCGCAGAAACCTTCTAAAGAAGATTGTCAGAGTCAGTGTGTAGAGTGTTGTCGTTCATCAAGTGTTTTGTTAATGTATACTTATCTGCTCCCACATTTGATTGAACGGCTTTAACGATGCGCATACCGTCTGGGCTGTGAAAAGGCGGATGCTTACATACATCTATTAGATGCGAAGCATCTTATGCTCGGGGCTATGTCCGTCCGTCCCGCGTCAGTCCCGCGTCCCGCGTCCGGCCACTTTCATGAAGTAGGAAAGCACCCACTATGCGAACCAGAACACTGTAGTACAATATAAGGCCGTCAACCACCACTACAGTCACCAGAGTCATGGCCGAGAGCACTGAGAGGCTGCTTAGCAATGGCTTGGCAGGTGGTGTCTGTCGCCCAGGTTGACCCCATTCCTTGATCTTACTTGCATGTGTTTGGAGGATGCTTAGTCCATTCCTCCTTCCCGCGTCCCACACCACTACAGCGCATGCGCGTCCCCTCCCCCTCTCTCTCTCTCCTCTCCTACGCTCACCCCCCCCCCCCTTCTCTACTCTAGGAATCCTCTACTCCACGGAGCGGCGCCCGCGTCCGACATCCCCACAGAGCACGCGCGTCCTCTCCCCTCTCTCCTACGCTCACCCCCCTTTCTCTACTCTGGGAATCCTTTACTCTACGGAGCCCGCATCCCCACAGCGCATGCGCGTCCTCTCCGGCTCTCTCCTACGCTCACCCCCTTTCTCTCCTCTAGGAATCCTCCACTCTACGGAGTGGTTCTCGCGTTCCACAGCGCATGCGCGTGCCCTCTTCTACGGTTCCCCCCGTTCTCTGCTCTAGGAATGCTCTACGGAGCGGCGCGCACGACAGGTGGTGCGACAGCTGCATACTCCGCAACGCGGTATGAAAGTGACGGAGCGCGCCTCATTCTATCTCCTGTGCAGCGCCGCGATGAGCGCCCGGGCCGCTGCCGCGAAACGAGAGCGGCGACGTTTCTCCCGCTCAAGCTAACCATCTCCCCGCTGCTTCGCATCCACACATGGTCCCCTTTAGCGGGAGATGGGGAAGTTTTTTTTTTAGAATATTCTATTCCGTCCGGTGTGGCATGAACCAGAACAACGGCTGTCTTTCAACTGAGCTTTGCGTTAGAGCACTGCACGGGCTCGGGCCTACCCGAAAACCCGGGCCCGGCCCGGCCCGTGGGCCGGGCCGGGCCGGGTAAAGCAGTTTTCACGGCGGGCCCGGGCCGGGCTCGGGCCTGAAGCTCCGGGCTTAGGGCCGGGCCCGGGTTTGAGGTGGCGGGCTCGGGTCGGGCCGGGCTTGGACTTTGCACAGTTCTTCAGATTGTTCCAGATAGGTTGTGCATACATACTATATGTTCCGCATATTGTATCTCGAAAAAACGCCTTTTTCATGTGAGGCAAGCTATTTTGAGAACTTTTATGAGGAATAAACACTGAACTTTTGCTTCTAGCATATGGGGCTACTTGATAGACTAGGCGCTTATATAATTAACATCTCACTATACCTTGCTGTATTATTTGCATTAGCTATTATTTTATATCCAGAATGTCATTTTGTAACTGCAGTGATAAATGTAACATAATAAACTAAGATAATAAATTTATATCTGTAACTTATTGAAAGAGCGATCACAGAGCTCCAAGGCAGGGTAACGTTCTTGAAAGTTCCCGCTTTACAGTAAACGAAAGGTCTGCCTGGAGTCTCGTTACAAAGAGTCGCTAAAGACACGTTCTTTTTCGCGGCTCTGTAACGGCTTCCAGTGCTGACGCGACTTGGACATGCACAGCCTCCTATGCGTACCCCGTTTTCCACGTCTGAGCTTTCGTCTTGTTCAGCTATATGGTGCGAAAACTACATGATACTGCCGCAACAGCATCGGAATCTGTAGGAATAGCAGAGGTCTATTGAGCAAGGTATGTGGTCCATTATGCAAGGTATACATTCGCTTGACGATTTATCTGGCTTGAAAAAAGACAGTTACAAATTCCCTACCCGGCGATGTCCCCTTACCTCGAACCACATTCATACAATGAGTAAGCGCCGAGAAGCTTATTCGCGCCTTTATTACCAAAGTAGAACGAACCGCGAAAATAGACTGAAATCTCTTCGTCCACCTGCGGCCAGCACTACCCGCGTAGTCCAGTCGCCACCCCTTCAACAGGTACGATATCGTTAGCAAGGCATACTCCATTATAATACGAAAAAAAGAGCATGATATAAACCCCTCATAACACACACTGCTGAAACCTGCAAAGAGAAGCCCTCACAGCTGATTTCCGTAGATCGTATTGAAGAATGGCACGACGTTCAGGAACAAGATAAATGAAGCGATGAGCTGGAAAGCTGTGCTCATTTTGAAAAAGTACGCAAATACGTCCGAAATTCGCTCCGGTTGGGGAAGTCTGGAAACTACGACTGCCGACGCCTTCACACGTCGCAAGGCAGATTTTGAGCGCCCCTGCGGCCAGCGCAAGTAGTTCAAGAAACTTTAGAGCGGCAGGATATTTGATGCAACAGACCATGGCGTGCTTACAGTCTGAATGTCTTGATAATTTGTCTTTTCGCACAATAACACATGAGCAAATGAACCATAAACTATGCCACAAAAACTTGTTGCAGTGAACAATAAAGACATAGGTCCCTCGGCCCTATTGACTTCATATACAAGCGGTAGTCTCATATACGGTAAAAATTGTCTAACAAATACATTAAAAGCTTCTTAATTTGATTCCCGTTTATTCGAAAAATTGGATAAATGGGACGTGTTCTCTGGTCTCGACAAACACGTGTGTTGTTTAATGGCACCAAACTCTGGTTAACTCCGTCATGTTTTACCGCAACGGGGTTAATTTGGATGATTGTCGGAGCGCGCCAAACGAAGAGCCGCCAATTTGCGACGCAAAGGAGCGAAAACGACGCTCGCGAAAACCGGAAACGACCGCGGGCCTTCAGAAAGGCGTGGTCGCCATCCACAACCTTACCACAATCGTGTCGTTGGCAACGAAGGCTTCAGCAGCTGCAGCAAACTTGTTTTGTTTTCCATTTTACACGGCACATGCATGCGAACATGCATGGTCGCTATCGATGAGCAAGTCGATAGCGACTGGGGTTAAGGCTGCGACAAGCAGTAGTTTCGTTTTGACCGCGTCTCTTTAGAACTGCGTAGTTGCCATCCATGATTGGGCTTGCGGTGCTCAGCAACTTCATTTCGAATCAGGACGTAGGCAGCGCGCATCCCTTCAGAACTGCGTGGACATTATGATCGTGCCTTTAGCGACAATAGTTTCGTCGACAACGGACTCGGCACTCAGTAGCTTTGTTTTGATTCCGGGCTATGCGCGCACAATATCACATTCTGCCATGCTTTCACATGCAGTCCGTATGCTGGCATAAAACTCGTCTGCTGCATTGTGGTGGACTAACGATAAGGTGCCGGCCATTTTTCCGGCGAAAAAAATTATGCTCACATGCACGTGGTGTTGGTGGAGGCAGTAGGCTATGAGGGATGGGTTTACAGCACATTTTGCATTAATACAGGATGGTCTTGAGCCCCGATCACATCTGAACAAAGTCCCGAATGATGAAAATTGCGACCTTTATGCAGCTCTTATGCAAAATAAGTACTGAATTTACGTATTCATCAAGAAAATGAAAATGAAGTGATGAAAGAGACTCTTGTTTATTGGTGTCTTGATATTTTCGATAATTCGGCATTTGGTTAATTTGGACGTTTTTTTCCGGTACGGTGAAGACAGAATTAACGACCTTTAACTGTAGTTTGCTTCGACCGTTCGGCTGTGTATACGTATTTCGAAAAGTATCCACGGTGCACGTGGTTTGTTATAACTGTTAATCTCGGTTAGTGTACTTACAGCAAAGGTAACAAATTTGTCATTTGTTCTCTATTTGTCCAGCCGTGGCAAGGTGCAGCTGCGATGAAGAAGGGTGCTACATATCCAGAAGGGTGCACGATTGTGTAAGAGGGAAGAGCTTGCTTTAAATTATTTACACAGCGCAATAAGAACAAACTGAAGAGAGCTGGCTTCAGTGCTCGGTCTTCTGTGTTCTTATTGCGCTGTCTGTTGAAACTGAATGCGTGCTGTAATTCTTTTTTTCTCGCAAGAATATGTGCTACCCAACGCTCATGATGATTCTCATTGCATTTGTAAAAAAAAAAAAAAAAAAAACACCATCTCCCGCTAAAGGGAACCATGTGTAGATGTGAAGCAGCGGGCGCTAACGCTTACACTGGCGGCGGCGTTGACGCTGGCGCTCATCGCAGCGTTGCGCAGGAGAGAAAACTGGGGAGGCGCAAATCAGGCAGTGATGGAGCAGTGTTTCCAACTGGAACATGACAATTGCTGCTAATGGGCAATGAGAGACAGAAGACTCCGACTGGACACAGAGACCCGCACCTCCGCTTTTAGTTAACGCGCACGCTGCGAATTTTTATTGTTCAACAACGCACAGGAGAAATCTCCCACCGGCACCACCTTGGAGGTCAAGATCCATTGCTATATATACGGGATGGCCAGTGAACGGTTGTGCAGCGCGAGCAGTCGGTTTTTTCAACCAAGAAACTCGCTAGCAGACGCTGCCTGCGTCGGCGTCGCGAGGCGAGAGAGGGAGGAGCGTAGGAGAGGAGAGAGAGGGGGTGACACGCATGCGCAGTGGGAGTGTGAACGCCGTGGGCAGGGATGCGTAGAGGAGAGAGGGGGGGAGCGTAGGAGAGGAGAGTGAGGGGGGACGCGCATGCGCAGGGGGGAGTTAGACGCCGCGGGCAGGGATGGAGAGAGGGGGGAGTGTAAGAGGAGAGAGAGGAAGGAAGGCGCATGCGCAGTGTGGGTGTGGTTGCCGCGGGGAGGGGATGCCTAGAGGAGAGAGAGGGGGGAGAGGAGGTTTTTTATTTTTATTTTTTTAACTGTTTGCGCATGCGCAGTAAGGGTGGGCACGCGGCACACCACCACCACCACCACCACCACCGGATTAAGCTTCGCCATAAGATGCTTCACATCTAAAAAAAAAGCCCCCACCTCATGTATGCATTCGAATACGACTGCAAAACACCACTCTCCTTTTACTGGCAGCCTATTGGTTACCTAAACAAGATGCAGAACCCTTGCCGGATTATGCCAGTTTTCTCCGCACGAATACAGGCGACCCCAATATTCTTATCGTGGGGGGACTTTAACGCGCCCCATTATCAATGGGGCTATGATCGACAGACTTCCATAGGTCGCAAGTTGTGCTGCTTTATGCAAGGGCAGTGTTTCTCATTGCTCAACAACACGCTCGAATACACAAGGAGGGGAAACCGCACAGAACAGGACACTAATCCGGACCTCGCATGGTATAAGGGGCACGTTTCCGCTGAATGGCACAACACAGGCCAGGATGGAGGAAGTGACCACTACATCTGCTTCGTCACTTTCACGATACGTGATGGTGCTCGAAGGCAATCGGGACGTCACACAGCGATTGTAGACTGGGACAAAGTTCGAAATAAACTCGATGCCCAACCCTCCCCTTCAACTATACAGGAATGGGCAGAGAGCCTCCGCTCCACCACGCTCGAATTTAGAAAACGAGTCACATGCACCGAAAAGTACCCTTTTATAGACAGGCATCTGCTAAATTTATGGGATAGCCGCAGAAAGATTGTTCGGAGGCTTAGAAAAAATAAAGCCAACGTATACCTACAAGATGAATTGGCAAGGTGCAACGAAAACATACAGACATACGCTGATGATTTGGCTAGGCGGAATTGGCAGGAGACGTGCCAAAGCATCAACGGACATCTACACCTATCGAGAGTTTGGCGGATACTCAAAAACTTGCTTGGTCGCTCGACGGAGCGCCATGCACTAGCCAATATTCAACTGGCTTTACAAATTGGTGACGATGAACTTCACAAAGCGCTCCTCGACACTTTCTATCCGTTAACACAACTAGAGGAGCTGCCCAGTTATACAGGACTCAGCAGTTCGGGCATGGACTCGGACTTCACTGCAGCAGAGCTATCCACCGCACTCGCGTCCATGTCTAGAAACACAGCACCCGGCGCTGATGAAATTACATATGCCATGCTACGAAACCTCTCAACTGACCAACAAGCCCTTCTTTTGGGGTTTTTCAACGACATCTGGCGCAGCGGCGTGTTACCTATTGAATGGAAAATTGCCACTGTATGCGTCATTCCCAAACCGGGCAAAAGGCCGGATTCTCTTACTAATCTGAGACCCATCTCTCTGACCTCCTGTGTTGGCAAGGTCATGGAAAAAATGATTCTTAATAGGTACGAATGGCACCTTGCAACCCACAACCTGCTTCCTGCAACACTCATTGGATTTCGCCGCCATGTCTCAGCTCAGGACGCAGCGCTGATTATAAAACAGGATGTTTACTCCCAAAGCAGCAGAGTTCAAACACGCACCCTTGTGGGCCTTGATATCCATAAAGCATTCGACAACATCAAACACGCTGCCCTGTTGGAGAAGGTGTATGATACTCAACCAGGCCCGCGCTTCGCAGACTACATCCGCAGCTTTCTCAGCGACAGACAAGTTCAAATAGCTACGAATAATTCCACTACAACGAAGCATCCGCTAAGAAGAGGAACGCACCAAGGGGCAATACTTTCGCCAACACTCTTTAATGTTGCCCTGAAAGATCTTCCAACCCAACTAAACTTAATTCCAGGGCTTAGGCATATCATCTATGCGGATGATATCACGCTTTGGTGCACGACAGGTAACGCTGGCGAACAGGAAAACACACTGCAGCAAGGAATAAACACCGTTGCGCGGTACCTCGCCAGTCTTGGACTTCACTGCTCCCCTGGAAAATGCGAATACATAGTAGTCCTGAATGACTATACCAAGGCAGCAGAAGAACGACGACACCTGATCGAGCTTCGTGTAGATGACCAACCGATACCAAGAAAACCACATATACGTATTCTGGGATTTTATTGGCAGCAGGACGGCAGATCAGACATATGGTTCCAACGAACTCAACAACAGATCAATCAGATCAGGAATATGCTCAAACGAATAGCCAACAAGAATAATGGCGTCCGAGAAGCTGAGCTGCGGCGCATCACAGAAGCCTTAGTATATACCAGGATTATGTACGGCTTTCCATACATGCATCTCACCGCGACCCAACTTCGCAAACTCAACAACCTCCTTCGAGGCATCACGCGCGTAACCCTTGGGGTACCAAGCTATGCAGCAAGTGCCTTCGTGGATGCGACAGCTATTTACAATAACTTAAGCGAAAGACTAGTTATGCATGAAGAAAGTCAAACCCACCGCCTGACAACTTCAAACCAGGGCCGTAGCTTACTAGAACTTCTGGGACAAAATACCACCAATCTTCCACCTATACCACTGCCAGCTCCTCCGTGGGACGCACTTCCTTACATCGACGTTCGACCAATACCAAAGCACATGCACTCTGAAAGAGATGTTGAAAGACGCCAATCACGCTGCCGCCGACAGCTTCGAAGTGATCCGGCTTCATACCACGCCGATGCCAGCTTTAGAGCCGGCAAATCAGTCACAGCAACCGTGGACCCACGTGGTCGCACAATCGTAAAACACCATCATGACGTTCCTTCCGTGGCAATAGCAGAAATACTGGCCATAACGCAAGCAATCACGCAGCATGAACACGCCTCTCCCGAAATCACTGTCAGGACAGACTCACAGGCAGCCTTACGGGCGTTCCTCCAAAACCAGCTCCCTCCACACATACTGGCTGAACTCACTTCTTATGGACATCGCAATCCCGCTGTACTAGTCCGCCTGGAGTGGACGCCAGGTCACTCTTCTTCCTTGGGCAACTCCCAGACCCACGCTGAGGCCTCAATACCCTGGTGTTCACATACTTCCCAGGGTTGGCCTGAGATTTATTTGCCGACGGTGGACCGCGCTGAACGCCACAAGGAACGAAGGGCCCGCCTGAAGTCCCTCCGCATAGCCCGAAGAGAGCTTCCAAGACCGCCCGATATTTTTTCGCGACCAGACACCGCGCTCTTGAGACAAGCACAAACACACTCTCTACCGAATGACTTTACACTACACAAAATACAACAAGCCCCGAATACACCTCATTGCCAAGTGTGCGGTTCCATACCGACTCTATCCCACACATACTGGCACTGCCCCAGAGCCAATACGCCACAACGCCATTCACTCCGTTCTAACATACTTACATGGGAGGCCTGGGTTGCGAACCTGGGCGAAACAACCTCCTCGTGGGCAAATCTCCTCAACCATATAAACGATCTTGGGGGAGGCCAGTGAAAGCTCACCCTAGACCTCGGACCCGGACTTGGGTTTTGAAAATAAAAGTTTTTTCTCTCTCTCTCTCTCCCCCGAAGGGAATCGTGAGGAAATGCGAATGCATTTCGCGCGCGCTTCACTCCATTTATATATGGTGGTTGTGGTTCGAAGAAGGAAAAGGCGCCTAATTTCTGCAGCCCGGTCGGGAGCACGGCGCAGCGCCTTTTTTTTTGCTTTTTCTTGTTTTTTTTAAATTTTTTTTATTTATTTTTTAAATATTTTTTTTCATATATAGCTCCGCCGAGCTCCGCCGCAGACCGCTTTTAGTTAACGCGCACGCTGCGAATTTTTATTGTTCAACAACGCACAGGAGAAATCTCCCACCGGCACCACCTTGGAGGTCAAGATTCATTGCCATATATACGGGGTGGCCAGTGAACGGTTGTGGAGCGCGAGCAGTCGGTTTTTTCAACCAAGAAACTCGCTAGCAGACGCTGCCTGCGTCGGCGTCGCGAGGCGAGAGAAGGAGAGGGGGGGAGCGTAGGAGAGAGAGAGGGGGGGCGCGCATGCGCAGTGGGAGTGTGGACGCTGCGGGCAGAGATGCCTAGAGAAGAGAGGGGGGGAGCGTAGGAGAGGAGAAGAGAGGTGGGACGCGCATGCGCAGTGGGAGTGTGGACGGCGCGGGCAGGGATGCCTAGAGGAGAGAGGGGGGGAGCGTAGCAGGGGAGAGAGGAGGGGAGGCGCATGCGCAGTGAGGGTGTGGTTGCCGCGGGGAGGGATGCCTAGGGGAGGGAGAGAGGAGGTTTTTAAATGCGAATGCATTTCATAGTCGGGCTATGTCAGGCATCCGGCGTTGGCGTTGTGCGGCGTTGGCGTTGTCGGCGTAGGAGGAGGATAGGTTGAGGAGGTGTGCGCGCCGGCAGGTGTAAGATGTGAAGCATCTTATGGCGAAGCTTAATCCGGTGGTGGTGGTGTACGTTGTTGAACAATAAAAATTCGCAGCGTGCGCGTTAACTAAAAGCGGTCTGCGGCGGAGCTCGGCGGAGCTATATATGAAAAAAAAATATTAAAAAAAAATAAATAAAAAAAATTAAAAAAAAACAAGAAAAAGCAAAAAAAAGGCGCTGCGCCGTGCTCCCGACCGGGCTGCAGAAGTTAGGCGCCTTTTCCTTCTTTTTTATTTTTATTTTTTTAAAGGGTTTGCGCATGCGCAGTAAGGGCGGTCACGCCGTACACCACCACCACCGGATTAAGCTTCGCCATAAGATGCTTCACATCTTACACCTGCCGGCGCGCACACCTCCTCAACCTATCCTCCTCCTCCTCCTCCGCGGACAACGCCAACGCCGCACAACGCCAACGCCGGATGCCTGACATAGCCCGACTATGAAATGCATTCGCATTTAAAAAATACGCACAGTAACACGCGGCAGAACAAGCGCTCATCATATCCAGTATGTCCGCTCAACTGTTACCAAAGCGATGCCCTTTTTTACAAGTAATTACCCCAAATTAAAGCGCACTTGTTAGCGCAGCATGCGCGAACAAAACGTTGGTATTTTCTGCTTGAAACGCCTTGATGCCGATACCATGTTCGGGCAACACCTCCTATATTATTGGCTCGGGCCCCTCTCGGGCCCGATCTGCGGTCGGGCCGGGCCGGGCCGGGTAGGTGCAATTTTTTCTCGGGTTCGGGCCGGGCCCGGGTTTTGCTTTTGAGACACCGGGCCGGGCTCGGGCGGGTAAACTTCAACGAGTGCCGGGCTCGGGCCGGGCCCGGGCCGAGAATCACGGCCCGTGCAGTGCTCTACTTTGCGTAGACAAAAATACCGATGTTCAAGGAAGGTCCGTACAGTGCAGGTGCAGAAGATATGCAGACCCTTGTACGGAACACCCATGGTACACTATTGATTGTACATCTAGATACATTTCTTTAGCGTGCTGAGTTACCAAAGCATGACCGAGGCGTGGGCCCAAGGGAGGCTGGGGGTGACCCCCCCCCCCCCCCACCGATCATCTGAGGGAGGGCGCGTCTGCCCCATATTTTTGCTTAGTAGGACCTGTCTCGTCATTGTTTAAAGAACAATGTGGCGGCAACGCAAGTTTTTGTCAATAATGGCGGCCGCAAGCCAGTGATGTTGCATTCCAAGGGCTTCACTTCCCATCTTTACTCCAAGGGGGGTTCTGTGGGTGGACAAATACAGCCAATTATTGGGTCCTTTTACAGTTGCCGCATGTTCAGTTGCACTTGCTCTTTTATTCGCTTTATTAGCCTTTTCTTTTAATTTCAAAAGTTTGCCCAACGGCATACACAATTCATAATGCACATTGAGGCCAGTTTCCGCGATATAGATTACCAGTACTCTACAGATGGGCCCATGGAGCCAGGAATTATATTCCGGTGGTCTTGTTGTATGAAGGCCCACTGTTTTCAGGTAGCGCCGTCTTATCTCACAAGCTGAAGAAAGCACTTCTCCCAGAAATAACAGAGAGCTGAACTAGTTAATGCTTATTCATCTTAAAAGCCTGGGCGTGAAAACAGAGACATGAGAGTCAAGTTGAGGCACCAAAATCACCCGATTCTGGTGTCTTGACTTCTCTTTTGTGTAAGTGTTGGCACGCCAGTCGCCTATCTTGCAGGAAGGGAGCTTATCCCGCTTACGACATCTGACAAGTCAAGCTGATTGAGACAAAATGACGACAAGGTTTCATTTTCGCGCATTGAAAGCTGGAATGAGCAACACGATTTTTAAAGTAACTTTTAGTGGCCTGAACAGTTCAACAAATGTTTACTCGCCATGGGAGCGTACAGGCAGCAAACATGATTCAGCGTACACATTAGCTTCAAGTGCAGGAATTATTCGTGATCCTTCAATCATTCAGACGTGAATTGAAGGCCGATACCCTTCGGTCAAGATGTTTCAGAATCTTAAGGGACTTGACGTCATGGGCGCTCTTATAAAAACTTAGTAAAGGCCAACATAGCGAAAAACAATACGGTCATGCTTTGTACCACCGTATGTAGCACCTGGTGGACTTTACTTACGAAGATATCTCTTACGTTCGGGGCAACACACGACCTTAGCAAGATTCCACCTGTGTGCAGCAGTGTTGTAAAAAATAAACACGGAGCCCAAAGAAAAAGATGTTCCGAGAATGACGCGACTTAAATGACAATAAGAGGTCTGGACCCATTTCTTCATTAAAAATAACTACCACGTCGAAGAGACAATTTCACGAAAAGTGATGTGAAGTTTGTGGGCTCTTGTAGTGTTAAGCATCTCAAGCTGTAAGCAGGCCTTCTTAACAGACTGGGCGGGCTTTTGCAAATTAAGCTTTGACAATACCGAAAAAGCTTCTCTTGCCTCTTCCGCAGGCTTAACATTCGTTACCCTAAAGCTTTTTGGCACTGATCGCAGTATCTGGGAAAATGGCCTCCCGGTAAAACAAGAAATGGATCCTCTTTGTTATACAGAAACACTCTTACATGATCGTTAACCGAGAAATCAATCACTGTGTTCCAATTCGTACTTCTTACTTAACTGTTGATCTATCGTCCATGCCTTCCCTTATGTAGCGTTGCGTATCTCCCGCCGGAACATGGCGTGTGGTGTCACGCGGCCAACTGACCTTCTCCACTTTCGTCGGAAGAGCCTGAAATGCATACAACTAGCCGGTGCCAGTCTGGGAGCCGCACGTCGCCCAACGTAATATCATGTCCTTGTGTTGGTGAAGCCTTTTTAGGAACTTGATCGGCAAGCTTCTTAAGCTCGCGCCTTGTCCGGCAGCGGCGGCGGTGGCGGCGGTGTGTGCACGCCGCTCAAAGCGCCGGCTTTCCGGTGATTTCAAGAATGCTCCTAAGATGGCGGCGCCGCTCAAGGCGACGCACACCACTCTCGCCACGTGCGCTTCGTTTCTCTTCGCCGGGAACTCACGCAGTGAACACTCTTCGTTACCGCTCGGCCGCATGAACACGTATATATAATGTAGATAGTTCATGCATCATAAGGCAATCATCTTTAAAGGGAAACGAGTGCCCGAGCTCATCGAGGGACGCCCTTCTTGTACTTTGCAAAAGAACATCTCTTGTGTATATACCGGGTGTTCAAAGTTAAGCTTTATGCTTTTATTAAAATTCGGCACTGGGAAGAACATGAAAACCACCTTTACAGATAACGTATATATCCAGGGGGGACACAAAGTGAGAATATAATTATCACTGTCAGGAGCCCAATTAACTCAGATTCAATAATTAACTTTTTAGTGACTGCAGCAAGCAAGCATGTTTATATTGAAAAGTTGAAGGGAGTCGCGTTTATACACAGTTCCATTTGGAAGAATTTTTCTAGCATGTCTGTGCTCCGAGATATCCCGCTGCAAAGTTTAATTGATTACGCATGCAGGGCGCTGTGGATCAGCGCAATGTTCCTCCCCGATGTGACGAACAGTCATTGCTTGCAGTCATTGCTAAATAAAAAATACCTAGGACAGAATGGGAATCAAAACCGGGCCCTCTGCGTGGCAGCCCAGCACTCTACTACTGAGCTACGCCGGTGCTTGCGACTCCGTTGCAAACTGACCCCATGCAGGATTCATGTCGGGTAAGGAATCGCATTAACATGTGTAATAAAGCGTGCTAGAACAGTAAAGTAACAACCAGGCGTCACACAATTTGATTTGCGTAACGAGTGGTTCGTTCAATGCTCCAACCCATTACAAAAGCCTCTGGCAGAATTCTTCATCGTCGTCAGCCACAGCATCAACAAAGTGCACATAATGCGTTACAAGCGTTTAGCGGGTACCGCGCTTTTCCAAAGAATGACGAATAATGGCATAGTGAACGCTTCCCCACTACACAGAAGTTATGGTGATTTATGGCGTAGTGGGTACCATGCAAGTGTGCTTGTAGTAGTTTAAAAAACGCTCTAGAAAGGCCGCTCTTCCGGCTTTCGCTGTGACTGTGCCGCGCGTTCCGCGCAGGCCTGGCGGTTTTTTTTCTAGCTTGTATAGGCTCCCAAAGCATCGCTCAGTGGCGCTGCGACTTTTGACAGGCAACGCCATCTCTGGCGGAAAAATAGAAACTGGGAATATACGTGGCACATTTTCCCTTCTCTCCGCCGCGCTCCCGCTCGCTTCCGTGAACGTGCAGCGCTTTCGCGCTTTCGCGCTGCGCTTGCTGCGCCTCGCAATAAAATAGAAACTGGGGGTACGCGCCGCGCTTTTTCCCTTCTCTCCGCCGCGCTGCCGCTCGCTTCCGTGCGCGTGCAGAGCTCTCGCGCAACGCTTCGCTATGTACCGCTTAAAAAGATCTCCCCGCTGGACAGGCACTTCGAAAAGCGAACGTATTCAAAGGAGAGAAGTTCGTTAATCACGGTTATCGATGTTCCACGTTGTCGACTATGAAAAAGATGTGATTGTTGTTTAGATGTGCATGCTGGCAGTGGCAAACGCGTACTGTAGTGAAAGAACTTTCGCGGCATGCAAAAAAAAAAAAAAGAGAGAGAGAGAGAGAGAGAGAAAGAAAAACAAAGACTACACGGCCGTGGCACTAAAAAGCCTGATAAGGTTCGAGTCATGCCCTCCGTACCGCTGGAGCATCACCCGCTGACTTAGCCACGAGGCAGCTAGCTTAGCTTAGCTTTAACTGCTGCGAAGCAAGTAGAACTGCTCGCCTCGTCTGTCTGTATTTTTTTTTTCGCTTCTCGCTTCGTGCTTGCACTCCCTTTTTATGAGAATATCGACTTTACAGGTGTATAAGACTTGCTGCGCGAACGCTGCTCAGCGTAGGAGGTGTCGAATTTCAGGCGCGATGTGGTATCGGGCGACGAGCTCGCGCAAAGCGCACCCGTAAACGCACACTCGAAGCAATGTACGAGTGCGCGTGAAAGAAAAACCGCGCAATCTCCGAAGATGGCAATAACAATTCCTGAATTAAGTGCCAGTTTGATTCAGCGGCTTAAATATATACCACCCTAAAAAAGCGACAAAAACAGAACAAACCAGCAAAACGATGTCAAGTTAGCTGAAAATGCACAGGCGTTCGTTCCGGCGCGATGATGCAGCCTTGTGCGAAGTTCAGCTGAACGCAACCAACACGGCAACGCTAACCGCGGTATGAAGTATGTGAGTGTGAACACCCAACAACGACAGCTAGGTCTCACAAACACAAGGAATCGAAACACAAAGTTGCTTCAACACACAACGGTAATTGGATGTAAAAATGCGAGACGGTGAGCAATCACTACTGCAGTCGTTGCATGCACGCGCCGTGTTACGTACTGATTCAGGTAGTCGAAACAAACGATATCAAGCGAAGAATTGAGTCAGCGAAAACGTAAAGCGAGACAGAGCTACAACTTTATTCCTTTAACTGCGGTGACCCACGCTTGCGTACTTTCTCTCTCGTGCGACTTGTCCGGGAACTGATACAGTTTTACAGGCGGATCGCGTGCCTTGGTACTGTCTGCACTGCTGTGGCACACAGTAATACTTCGGACGTCGCTTTCGCTTTCGTGGGGCCACTTCTACCATCGCGGAAATGCAGCTTCGCAAAGCAAGCCTCTCGGTTCAGCGTGCCAAGCTCACGGCACAACGTCTAAGCTCCCCGCACCGACCGAAGAACGCGTGCGCACGCGTGCCGCCGCTGTCGGTGAAACAGGCGCGCCCTCCGCCGCGCTTATCCCGTTTCACCAGCGCTTCTCTCCAGAGCCGCAGTGCGGCGCTGTCGTCGCTCCGCAAACTTGAGCTATGGTGGCATACTTGAGCTTTGGTTCCCTATTGCAGCATCAGTGCCATGACGGGACACTTTCGCGCTGCGGTGCCGATCATTTGTGTGGCATGCTTTTGCAGTGTAGAGGCCTGGAGCAATCCGAATTTGCTTAAAAATATCAAATTTGCTTCTGTCGCCAGTACTGAAATGACACACAGTGACAAACAAAGCAAATTTGGTGGTTTACAGGCTCACGTACGTGTCCTTGAGTGTGAACAACACCTGTCCCACGTTACTCGTTCACCTGGTGAGAAGTTTTTGACTTTTATGAAGAAAAATGTTGTGTTGACAACGCTTTTAGAGGAACAGTACATGTTCGCATTTGATATGATTGCTAAGTAACCAACAAAATACTACATATCAAGTTAATCTTATCAATTGTGCAACCCACAATTCACGAACACTTATGTTCTTTGCAAATAAAAAAAACAAACTAGCCAAAGAGATCACGAAAGCAGGACAGATGAAAGCAAACTCAACCACGTGCATCAGTGTTGCTTCGGTAGCGTTGAGTGATAAAGAAATAGGCTTTCTGAATAGTTAATGGGCTTGACATATCAGTTCCGATAGTAACCTTCCTGTTGGCTCGTCTTTATGGCGATAAGGTGGCTGCACATGCGCGATTGTGTGCTCTCGTGGGAAAAATAATTTCCAATAAATTGCAGTTGTAAGTGAGCGTCT